>VZTQ01007814.1:38871-57935 GCA_013400755.1 Pelecanoides urinatrix | reverse complement strand
GCACCGGCGCTGCAGTTCCGCGCCTTGTGCGCCCAGCGCCGCCGGCACCGCGCATGTGGGGCGGCAGCGGCGTTTCCTTACCGGGACGAAGAAACGAACGCGGCGGCATCAATCCGCAGGCACCACCGAACGGCATTGCCGTTACCGGCGGACGGCAGCGTGCAGAAGGGGGGCGCCACGCGCCTGCGCGGCTCCCGAGCTGCAGTACTGAATTTTGGTCGCTCGGTGGCAGCAGCGAGCAAAGACAAGCGGGCCACTGCGCATGGGCGGCGCAAGAGCTGCACTATCCCATTTTGGTCGCTCGATGGCAGCAGCGAGCAAATAAAAACGCGCCACCGCGCATGCGCGGCTCAAGAGCTGCAGTACCGAATTCTGGTCGCTCAGTGGCAGCAGCGAGCAAAGGAAAGTGCGCCAGTGCGCATGCGCGGATTTCGAGCTGCAGTACCGAATTCTGGACGCTCGGTGGCAGCAGCGAGCAAAGAAAAACGCGCCACCGCGCATGCGCGGCTCACGAGCTGCAGTACCGAATTCTGGTCGCTCGGTGGCAGCAGCGAGCAAAGACAAGCGGGCCACTGCGCATGGGCGGCGCAAGAGCTGCACTATCCCATTTTGGTCGCTCGATGGCAGCAGCGAGCAAAGAAAAACGCGCCACCGCGCATGCGCGGCTCACGAGCTGCAGTACCGAATTCTGGTCGCTCGGTGGCAGCAGCGAGCAAAGACAAGCGGGCCACTGCGCATGGGCGGCGCAAGAGCTGCACTATCCCATTTTGGTCGCTCGATGGCAGCAGCGAGCAAAGAAAAACGCGCCACCGCGCATGCGCGGCTCACGAGCTGCAGTACCGAATTCTGGTCGCTCGGTGGCAGCAGCGAGCAAAGACAAGCGGGCCACTGCGCATGGGCGGCGCAAGAGCTGCACTATCCCATTTTGGTCGCTCGATGGCAGCAGCGAGCAAAGAAAAACGCGCCACCGCGCATGCGCGGCTCACGAGCTGCAGTACCGAATTCTGGTCGCTCGGTGGCAGCAGCGAGCAAAGACAAGCGGGCCACTGCGCATGGGCGGCGCAAGAGCTGCACTATCCCATTTTGGTCGCTCGATGGCAGCAGCGAGCAAAGAAAGGGACGCCACTGCGCATGCGCGGCTCCCGAGGTGCAAGTACCAAATTTTGGTTGCTCGGTGGCAGCAGCGAGCAAAGAATAAGTGTGCCACCGCGCATGCGCGGCTGCCTAGCTGCAGTACCGAATTCTGGTCGCTCGGTGGCAGCAGCGAGCAGATAAAAGCTCGCCACCCGGCATCCATAATTTGGTCGTGCAGTATGATTTTAACGACCCTTTTCTGAGCATTTCCCAAGACGAGCTATGTCCGATCTCTCCACCGAATTCGTTTGTAATCCATAAAGAATTAAAAAATGGGGACAGGGAACTAGATAAATAGAGATCAAAACAAACTTTAAAAAGCGACACTGTAGAAAACAGACAGGAAAGTTTTAAAAAATTTGAATAAATTGCTAGGTAATGATGGGGTTCTCTATTTTCTCAGACCAATTTTTTACTTTCTCAGACCGCCCCGGCATGGTAAGACATTGCGCAGAGTAGGGCACCCGCCTCCAAGTGGCTGCCCCCAGCCAGCCGATTCCGTGAGCAGTACCTACCCCGTAGCCGCAGCCCCATCCCACCTGCTGCGTGGCCCACAGCTGCAGTTCATTGAGAACACGGAGGGCCATCACCATCGGCCCCACTAGGGCAGAGCTATGCCCCAGCTCCTGAGAGCTGCTTCCTGAAAGCTTGGACGGAGAGTCCTGGAGGAGCTATAAGACATGCTGTGGAGCTCAGTGCGGCTGATAGGAAATCACCTGCAGGCATCCGCTGTCTCTGTAGAAACTCCCTCACTCAGCACCAGCCACAGAGATCCTGGCCTGCTGCCCCAGCCACAACGGGACCATTTCAGGGTGCTGTGAGAAGGCAGGAGCAGCCTGGTATGCTTGTACAGCCTGGATGGGCCCTGGCTGTCCCTGGGATCATAGGAAGTGCCACCAACAGCCCTGAATGTCTATGACAATGGCAAGGAAGCCCCCTGGAGCCCTCTTGACAGCACAGAGGTCCTTCAGGAATCCCCAGGGATGGAGAGGGGGTCTGAGAGACCTTGGGACCAGTCCCAGCTCCCTCAGGCACAAGGAATAACCTTCTTCCCTTGGGCACTGTCACAGACACTTACCAAGTGCAAAGGGACTGCAGGAACCACAACCATGAATGGAAAGAATAATTGTTTAGTAATTAATGCACATAAACAACACTTGAGACGAGTCTGCTGAGGGGCTCAGAGCCAGTACACACCCCCTTCCTCTGTGACACCTCAAGAGTCATTACTAGCCCAGTGTTTGGCAGTCCAGGGGGAAGGTCAGCTCCTGCTGCGGCCCTCAATATGTCAAGTCATGGAGTAGCTGTTAGCCTTCTCCCCTGCTTTTTCCTTGAGAGGTATTTCAGTTCCAATATCTGACGGGAAAACCCCTGATCTCATCTGTCTGCGCTTCTGCCCTAGCCCTAGACTAGAGCCCTGCACAAAACTTCCACCACTGTCAGCTCAAACGCAGCCTTAGCAGCCCAACCCTGTCATGCCTGCTTTGTGCCCGTGTATCCCTCGGTCTCAGCATAAACTTAGCTGGCTAACAGTAACAAAGGAACCTTTAGGTAGCTCCCACTTGGCACTGGCAATTACACCAGCCACGTGTCCTTGACTTTATGTTCAAGCAAAGAGGGAGGGTCTCATGCAAACATCCTTGTGATTGACAGTAGAAATGATTAATAGCACTATTTTGTTTTTAGAAAAGCACTGTAAGACTCTAAAGACAGAGGTGTCTGTGGAACCTCTCCAGGGACAGGGTCTGGACTGCATACTGTGCCCTGGCATGTGGTCTCTCTGATTCTGCACAAGTCGGGGTTCCCAGCATCTGAAGGGATGTATGATTATGTACACTATTCTCTTTTTCCTTCTAGTGTTAGCATCAATAAATGGAAATTTAACCAATATGGAGTCTAAGTGCCTTTTTTACTGGGATCCTAACAAACACTAGCCCTGGTGCATTACAGTTACGAATTGCAAAGAAGGGTTCACAGCCTACTGTTTGGCATTCAGGCCTTACAGCTTATTGTCACCTGTTCAATAAAAAGGTTGACATCCTTAAGCTCTAAACCCTGAATCCAGAAGTGATAAAGTGCAAATCTTGGAACCCAAACGGTTGTTGGGGATTTAAAAATTTTGGATAAGGTTAGATTTTAAATCCTGCACCGTGATCAGTAAATGACTGAACTGGAAATGCTGATTGATATATACCAAGCCCCACAAAATAAAGTAATGAACCATAAGCCCCTCAGTGAGAAACCCTCAACAGCAACCTCTGAACAAAAAAAGGTAAATTAAAAACTCCGAACCCTCCTTTTTAAACATTAAACACTTACATGCATATAAGCAGGAAACTGATAAAAGGGAAACTGGAATTTTTGCTTGCAGCTCAAAATGTTTTGCCCCTTGCTAGGAATCTCAGCAGAACGTGCAGATGGACCCCAGGAACATATTACAGTTGCTTTTTATAAGCTTGGGTTTAGCCGCTGTATTAACATGACCATAAGCATGAGTCAATCCCAATTATTGAACTAAAACACACTTCCACCCAATCTACCTGCAGCCCCACAAGAATCAGTTCATTTGCATTAGAGACAATAACTATATTTTCAGTCCTCACAGCTCCACAGGCAAACATCCAGAGCCGGTGACACCTGTCAACAACCAAGCAGCCTTTCCTTAAGGAAACCGGTACCTGCTGAAGAGAGAGAAAAGCGTTTGTGACAAATGGGAACGCTCCTCCTGCAGTCGCTAATAGCACCTCAAAACCCGTTTCCTCAGGTCAGTAAATCTCACCCTAAAAAATGACTGGAAAATTATTCACAGAGTGGCCAGAACAAGGGTAAAACATTTCA
Organism: Pelecanoides urinatrix; assembly: GCA_013400755.1. Taxonomy (NCBI): domain Eukaryota; kingdom Metazoa; phylum Chordata; class Aves; order Procellariiformes; family Procellariidae; genus Pelecanoides; species Pelecanoides urinatrix. The sequence continues at coordinate 53,963 of VZTQ01007814.1, read as the reverse complement.
GCTGAGGAAATAGTTTTTATGATTTTTAGCCTAATACCCACATGATAAACATGTGCTGTCCAAGCTACCTAACCAACTGGCATATAGCTCAAATTCTCTTCAAAGAAAAGCAATTTCCTTTTCTTTAAGATGCCGAGGCTCATCTGATTGGATGTTTCCCGGATGTAAGGATGCAATTTAAATGTTTTCGCCTCAGATCTACAAATTTTCTACACAGTTCCTAAATAGCAAGAAACTGTTTTTTGAGTGTTCTGTAAACATCTTGGAATGGAGCATTTGGGGAGTACAAGCATCCTGCTTACTTTACAAGAGGCTCTTTTCAACATAGTGAAGAACTTGCGTGGGGAAAAGGGAAGTCCCAAGTGGAAATACAGTATGCTATCTAAGCTTAAAAATAGCTAATTACTGACCAAAAAAACACCTTAAACCTTTTGGATAAATTCCAGGGCATCTTCAGAAATTTTGCTCATGAAAGTGAAAACACAAATCTGCACCTACTGATTTGCACGTATATCTTAGCAATCAAAAGTGAATCTATAAGCCAGCACAGAAAATGGACAAACATGAAGAGCATGTGCCTCGGTCTTTATATGGTATTCTCTGGTCTGCCTTCAAAGACTACCACTGGATTTGGCAGTCCTAAAGACAATATTGAGTAGTACAGTTGTCCAAATTTCTCATTATTGCAGTTTATCAGTTGTCATCCTAGTTTCACTACTGAAAGAAAACTATGGGAGTGAGTCCATGTTGCCCTGAAAGCCTGTAGGACACATCACTGATGTTTGTGCCTCTAGTTATCTAGCTGGCCATTGTGGGTCAGACAAATACAGTAGAAAATAAAAATCAATTGTACACATAAAGTGCACGTTATTGATGAGTAGGAATGAAAAGGTCTTGATCTTTGGAGAATATTTCCATGATTGAATGATTTCTGTGGTGTTTGACTCTGAGCTAAGAAAACATAATATAGTCGTTAAAGTTTGGGGGATGTTTTGCAGAAAACCCACCACCGATGAAAAGCCAGTGAGGTAGCTTCCAGAGCTGGAAGAAAAACAAGTATTCTCTCCTTACATCACTAAGTATTTTGTTACTAAGCACTGAATATTGGTATGACAGTTTGTATAGTCACATCGCAAAACATCTGGACTAAGGTAAAGAGCACCATTGGCACTATAAAATTGTCATTGGCGCTCAAGTTCATTTTCCCTCCCAACTTGTCAAGTTGTCATTTGACTGAAATACCATTTTAAATGAGATAATGCATCCCGGAACATTATATGCAGATCATTAAATGTTCATCTTAACATTTATCTTTTACAGAACAAATAGATCTCCAGCCACCATAGTTCAGTCTCACCGAACACTTTGGATTTTCAAACAAAGCTTCAGCATCTTTGCAGGAGGTGGGGGGTGAGGGGTGTCCGCGGGCCACTTCAACGGACTAAGAATTTTTTTCACCAATGCAGAAAAATGTTTAGAAACCTATTTTAAGTACTCGATAGAAGAGATTTATGTTTAGAAACCTGCTTTAAGTACTTAATAGAAATGGCTGGCTGTAGATTGATAGCTTGCCAAAATGATCGAATACTTCTAGGCAAACTGTCATTTAACTATGAAATCGGACGTGACCTATTGACTGATCCTCAGCACCAAAATTAAAAGGTAATGATTAGCTTTTTAGAGTTCTCAGCAGAGGAAGTTTATTTATTCTATACAGGACAGTTGGATCAGCGATACACTTTTGCAGAGCACTGAGAGGAATCATCTAAAAGAGCATTATAGTGTTAGATACACTTCTTAACTCATATTGATCCTAGCGGTGGAGTTACACATTAATACCAGGCATGCCTAACAAGGCCGTATCCTTGGCTATTGCGCTGCTAACGCTGGCTCCAGGACAATCTTTGTACACAAATCAAGCACATTTCCTTTCTTTCCTTTTCTAAAATGAGGTGTCTTTCCCTCCCCTCTCCCCAACATTTTTTGCAGGTATTTCCTAAAGTTTGGAGTGTTTGAAAGGGTGTTCCCCAGCCTACCACTGGTCCCCAAAATGCACTGTAGCAGTCCAATTGGCTCAAAAAAAAATTCGACTAGATTTTAAGCTCTCTTAAGTAATTTTTGTGCTTCAGCTCAGCTTACAAGGATGTATAGTGTATAGCTTTACCAAATCTTTTACCATAAGTAAGAGGTTCTTCAATAGAACAAACCCATTTATTCTCCTGAGTCGCAGGGCAACTCTGCTGCAACGACCCATCTTATGTAAAGAAAGGAATAGCAAAGGGAAGACTTTAAAAGAAAAAGTTAACAAGAGTAGGTTGTAATCCATGAGCAATTGTATCAATTAATATATATATGGCCCTTGCATTCCTAAACACCTAGAAAATCCCTGTTCTTTGAGACTAGGCAGTTCGTGCACTCTTTTATATTGGAAAATATTTCAGCCTGTTCTTGATATTCTTCCTGCTGAGGTAATGCGGAGGGGTAGCTGAAGGCCTGGGATAAAATGGGGGCTTGTGTCATCTGGTCTGTTTTCACAGGCTATACAGAAGTATCACTATCAAGAAGAATGACTGACATCTTTAGTATGTCCGACACTTAGACTGGAATGATAATTACTTGCTCCTAAAAAGAAACACTGAATTATATGGACAGGGAAAATGGTGTAAAATAGTTGCCATGTTCAGGGCTGTTTTAAAGAAGTCAGTATGACAAGTAAGATAGCATATGGAGAATAAACAAGAGGTGCAGAATCATAGAATATAAGGACAGATGCTGTCTATGAAGAGGGAGTGAGTTTGGAGGGGCCAAAAATACTACCATTGGATTTTTACATCAGGAGTGTGGTGCTAAGCCGTTCCAGGAGAACAGACTGTCTGCAGAAATTTACAATGATAGTGATTTTCACCTTTGCATAGGCAAGCTGAGTGTTTGCTGCTACTGAGATATGTGAACTAAAACTTAGTCCGAAAGTTTTCTTTTATTCTGTTTGTCTGAGGTTGAGATCATTCTTAAAACTTGGAAGGTGCTGGAGAGGTAAAAAGGAAGATAATCTGAAGGAAGTTAGAGTTGCAGATTTTTTATTTCTAGCTTTTTTTAGTGAGATTCTTTCACTAGTCAGTTAAATTATGCTTGGAGTGGTAGCAGACTGAACAACAGATTGATTTTCTCCTCTCTCCATCCCTAGCAAATATAAATTCACTGTGCAAAGCCTGCGCTCCATCACTTGATCCTGTAGCAAAATAAACTGCTTATAATGTGAAATTTACTCACATGGACAGAAGATGGCAGGGGCTGTAACTTTTTATCAGACACTGCAGATCTGCAATTTCACACATTTTTGTAAAGAAAGGTATGTTTTATTTTTAATTTTCCATTTATTTTTAATTTGTTTAAAATTTAAAATATGTCTCACGTGCCTATTTGTATACCGATTTGCAAGAGTATTTTCATGTTTAGTGGGCTGCCTTAACATAAAGTTTCCTCTGTAGTCATTCGTACTGTGGCTGTAAGACTGCAACTTCCATTTCATTTCTTAACACTCCTGTTTTAAGGGTGAAAATGAATCCCATTTGAACAGAAAACATTGTGTTAAACCACCTTTATCCTAAAAAAAGTCAGATAATTCTGGTTTTAGTATAACTGAATTCTATTGAATTGTACTGTGCATACAATGAAAAGGTAAATCCACAGATGTACCAGTTATCCCCGCACATAAGAAAGAAAAACATTTTTGTTAGTGTATACAATAACATAAACATTGGAAAGGAATTTTAAAATCTTGTCCACAATTTAGTATCCTGTAACGGGGAAAGAAACAAACATACGAAAGAAAGGCGAGATGTGCGATTACACACATATATTACCAGTTTATCTGTACCCAGATTATAATCATTTAGGAAAATAGTGGTAGAGAATTTTTGCATAAATCATTTATTTTTCACAGAATCGGGGCCAAAGATAGCAACGCTTGACACTTAGGGACTCTATTCTGTATTTCAAATGCAGGTATGGATCAGAGGAAACTGGACCGATTACAATGATTCTATTTATTTGTTTACCATTCACATCTGCAAAAAAAAGCAATTGTCTGCACCAAATTATATGGTTAAACAGATTTTTTAATTTAACAATGCAATTTTAGCGAGATGTTTTATTCCCTCTCGAGTTCCTTTGTATAACCAATTTTCGCTGTGAAACAGTAATTGGACATTACCATAACTTCAGCTGCAACGTGGGGCTCGGAACGTCTGAAAAGGAGGATCAGGAAATATTCTTCTACCTTCATAAGTGTCCTAAATATAAATGTACTGCTCTCACACTGCTATCGGATGATGGTTCAAATGGACCGCATAATGCTCTTAAAATCCTATAACAAGTCAGGCACCTTAGTTTCCACTGATTTGATGCAGCTTGGGGGTGCTTAATACCTCATAGTGACGTGCTTATCAGGATGTCTTTTACTGATAAATTAGACACGGGCAGATGATCCGCTTCTCCATCTTGTAGATGAGAGAGAATAATACCCAGATTATCAATGAGCAGTGGGTCATGTTGCCATGGTTACAATGTGAGATACGATAGTTTTCCCCAGTGTCATTTTTTTGTAATGCATTAAGGAAGGACTGCAGCTTTTACAATATTTGATACTTTTTTCTCTCATATATTTTAGTGTTAAGATGGCAGAATAACCATGGGAGACTGGAATTTCCTTGGAGGCATTTTAGAGGAGGTCCACATTCATTCCACTATTATCGGAAAGATTTGGCTAACGATCCTCTTCATATTTCGAATGCTTGTCCTCGGAGTGGCAGCTGAGGATGTTTGGAACGATGAACAATCAGAATTTATATGCAATACTGAGCAACCTGGTTGCAGAAACGTGTGCTATGATGAGGCCTTTCCGATCTCTCTCATAAGATACTGGGTCTTGCAAGTTATATTTGTGTCTTCCCCTTCCTTGGTGTATATGGGTCATGCCTTATACAGACTAAGAGCCTTGGAAAAAGAGAGGCAAAAAAAGAAAGCTCAGGTGAGAGTGGAACTTGAAAGCACTGAATTAGAAATGACTGAAAATCGGAAAAGGCTGGAGAGAGAACTCCGGCAATTGGATCAAAGAAAGCTAAACAAAGCACCCCTGAGAGGCTCTTTGCTCTGCACTTACATAATACATATTTTCACAAGATCTGCAGTGGAAGTCGGTTTTATGATTGGGCAGTATCTTCTTTACGGCTTTCATCTAGATCCCCTTTATAAATGTCAGAGAGATCCATGTCCAAACACAGTTGACTGCTTTGTATCTAGACCAACAGAAAAGACAGTGTTCATATTATTCATGCAATCAATAGCAACTGTATCATTGCTTTTAAATATCCTAGAAATTATCCACCTAGGATTCCGAAAAATTAAAATGGGACTCTGCGGGCAGAATAAAAACAAGGACAACCCTGAAAATTTCTACGTAAACAAATCTAAGAAATACTCTGTGATACCACACTCTTCTTTGGGAATATCCACCACCCCTCAAAAAAATCTTCCTTCTGCACTCAGCAGTTACACCTTTTTAATGGAAAAGCAAACTGACACTGCCATCTACCCAGTTCTAAATTCTCCTCCCATATTTCAGTCTGTGCAAAATAACTGTACAGAATGCAGCAGCAATTACACCCATCGCAATCAGGAAAATAAATCGCCAAAGAAGAGGCCAGCTACAAATGCTTTAGACAATCAGACTCAAAATACTAGTGCTAATAATAATGAAGGCTTGCTTGGCGAGCTTGGGTCTGAAGTGCATGATGCTCAAAAGGAAGCTGAAAAGAAACATTTCCTTGTTGGTACTCAGAACGCAGATACAGCTTTAAGCACGTGCTTGAGAAGCTTTGCTGAAATGCCATCTCAAACTTCACTGCAACCCGATACAACTTTTCCCATTACCGGTTTCAGAAGACAACAAGGAATTGGTTCATCTTGGAACTGCTCGGCAATTGTTGAAAGTGCAGGAGCTTCAACAAATTCTCTTCCAAAAAACACCAACAGAAGACAAAGCAGTTTCAGTGCAAACAAAGCCCAACCTCCTTACAATGCTGACGTAAAAAATTCTAGCCGACCAGACACTCCTGACTCTACAGGGCAGGTGAGCTCAGAATCTAAACAAAGTAGAAACTGTGATAGTCCTAAGCCTTTCTCTCTGTCTAGGCGACTGTCGCTGTCAAGTAATGCCAGCAGCAGGCGTGCTCCCACTGATCTTCAAATATAGTGTGAGTTAACCCGTGAATTGCACTAGTCAATGATGGGATAATTGCTGAACATTGCGACATAAGCAAGACCAGCTTATGTTCAACTTTAACCAGCTGTTTCACATAGAAAGAAAAGTTGTGTAGCCCTTTGACCATTAGCTAAGTAACTTTTAAACAGTGTCTTTACTTCCGTTGCAATGAAAGGGTGGCTTAGACCTCCGTGTATAAACCTCTACACTACCCTTCCAGCTAAAAAGGAAAACGTACATTGTATAAGTCCACATATTAGGAAAAGTTAGGCATAAAATCACAGCTGATACTATTTAAACTGGATAAAAGTAGAAGACAAAACTTGCAGTCTAACAATATATTTTACGAAGACCAGTAAATAAAATTAGGCTAAAGATGGTACTGGCGCTCTCAGGAGAAAGTAATTATCAGTGAATATGTTTCTGCTTAATCTCTCTGAGAATTCAAACAGACATTTGATAGCTGTCTGAAAGCAGAATGTCAAACATATTCCACTGTTTGAACTGTGTTAAATACAAAAAGAACAAAACATTTGATACATGTATCACTAATTCTTTGACTCCATGGTACACTTTTTTTTTCAGTGTATCACCACTGACTTCCTCAGCAGAAAAATCAGAGTGAATCTCTTATCATATACTATTACCATTAAATACACTATTACATTTTCAAAGCATCATTAATTACAAATGAATTGTGAGCTTTAATTTTGAGATTTTGCATAACACTAATAAGCTAGTGATTATTTTCTTTTTAATCAGAAAATAAGTTACTGAAATTTATTAATCAGAAATTTTGGATTTCACAAACCAGAAGGCTTACTATGGTAAAAAAAAAAAAGACAAAAAGAAAAAAAATCAGGAAAAAATGCTAGTACCTTCCTACTTTCAGTTACAATGTCAAAAAACATATAAAAGGTTTATCAAACTGTAAAACTACTCCTTTTCTGGATACTACAGGGTCCATCTGTCCCCCAAATTCTGACAAACTTTTAAACGAAATAATGTTGTAAGTATTTAGAAGGAGCATTTCCATTTATGCCTTTTATGGGGGTTATAAAACAGATAAAGTACATTCATCCACCTGCTGCTCCAGTCCGTATAGTGTAAGGCAAGTTCCAAGAAATATCTTGAAATAATAGAGGAGGGAAAGATGAACAAAATACTATGTTACATTTGTAATCGAGACTTCTATGAATGAAATACATTTACTTGAGTCACACAGGACTGACAGGCTGTAAATACTTGGTGAGGTTGTCACATCTGGGATGCATTAGTGTATATGCATGTATTTTTTACTAGTGGATTTGACTTACTGTACGTGTATTGGAAAAACAATTTGTGAGATGTAGTGTCACGATGTTGTAGCATAATTAAATTCTTAATGTAAATTATCATTGTGCTTACAAGACACCCATGTTTCAGATTGGCTGAAGGCTGTACAATATTAGGAAAAAAAGGAGCCAGAAAACCTAAAAGGCTCTTTTGCTTGCAGCAGCAGCATTGATTTGGCTCTGTCCACATAAGAAATATGCATTAATACTATTAAAACTATTCACTGTAGACTTCTCTCCAGCAGCTGTTCTTCTCACCTCTAGTATCTCTCTACATGTATACATAAATACAGCCCTATGTAATTCTGCTTACACTGTAAACTTTAACGTTGTGTAATATGCAGGAATGTATATAAATGTATAGTGTGATTTAGCTGAGTTAATACTGCTATTGTGGCTTTAATTCTTGCATTTCTTGATGTGTAAGTTTCTGTGGGCGATAACTGTGCTAATGCACATTTTGCATTTAATGTCTCTGCAATAAAAAGCTTTAGTATTTAATGCACTCCGCTCCCACTGTCTAAATAATAGAAAATTAGCATTTAGATGCTCACATATGGGATATGACATTTGCATTTCTGTTGGTTCAAGACAAGATACAAAAGAATTTGTTTTTCTGCTGCTGACAGAGGATTTTTATTAACTTTTTTTGTGTGGACACGGGTCAAACATTCTAGTTCATCACAGCACCTTGCCAACAGAAAAGTGTAACTTAATTCCAGTGAAAATTGAAGACATTGAAGAAGATCATGCAGACAAAGTGTGAAGAGACCCTAATATAGCAGGTGCAAGATCATTCGGCTGGTTCTTTTTTTTTTAGTTTTATACTGAACAGATATTATCAGTCACTAGCCACAGCGTTTCGCAAAAATAAACTGGTATAACCACTTCCTTTTTTTAAAACAGTCTAAGGCATAAGACTTCCTTTGCGATGCAAAGATTTCACCGCGTATAACTCTTTGGAGCCCCTTGGGTTGGCAACTCTGCAGCTGGCTGCAACTTTTTCCTCCTCTGATTTTTCAGTCAGTTCCAGTTACTTCTCAAGCCGCAAGTACAACAGCCAACTGGTCCGACCGAAAGGCGCGGGACCCGGCGCAGCGGTACGGAGACACAGTGAATGCTAGCCGGTGCTCGCGCAACCCTGCTCGCGAACGGGCGCGCTCCACCGCCCCGTGGTCCGGGTGACTCCTGCCGCGGCAGCACGCCCTCCCGCCGGGGAGGCCCGGGGGCCACCCGTCGCTGCGCCCCCCGGCCAGCCGGCGGCACGGCACCGGCCGGCAGAGCCGAGCACCGGAACAGCTGGGTGCGAAACGCACTTCCGCCCCCGGTGAAGAGCGCAGGGCAGAGCGGGACAGCGGCCACAGCTGCGGGGCGAAGAGGACCTGGCGCCGGCTGTGGCGTGCCTTCGGGCGACGAGCGGGGCCGCGAGGACGCCTGCGAGAGGAGGAGGGTAGCGCGGCGCTGCTGCCACCGCGGCACGCCCGCCCCCGCAGGGCGAGGCCGAGGCCAGGGCGTTGCTGCTGCCCCGTCGCTATGGTAACCGCTGGGAAGCCCTCGCGCTGTAAAAGAGTAGGGCGCAGGCGCGAGGCTGGGTGCAGGCGCGGTGGGGGTTAGATGGCGCATTACAAGGTAGGAGGAAGCGAGCCGGCAGCGGCGCGGGGTTGGTGCGGCTTATTGTGCCGTCTGCGCGGAGGGGCAGGCCGCGGACCGGCTCCGGCTTGGCCCTTCGTGCCGCTTCCGCGGCGGAGAGAGGGGCCGGCCTGGTCCAACGAGCCGCCGCCGTAGCTGAGGGAGGGGCGGGCGCCGCCGATCTGACCGTGTGGGCGTCCTCCCTCAGGCCGCGGACTCCAAGCGGGAGCAGTTCCGCCGGTACCTGGAGAAGTCGGGGGTGCTGGACACGCTCACCAAGGGTAAGTCTCCGGCCCGCGTCGTACCGCCCGAGGGGCCCGTGGGCGGCTCTTCGGGCGCTTCTGCGGGCGGGGGCCGTTCCCCTCGGGGCGTCCCGCTCCCGCGGTGCAGCTGCTGTCCCGGCACGGCTATGGGATAGCCGTCCCCCGGGCTGCCTCGGCTCTCTCCGCCGGCTCCTCACCTCGCCGCGGCGAGCCGGTCGCTCTTTCTCCTCGGTCTGCGTGGCGGCCGGGGGCAGAACTCGCCCGGAAAAGTTGGTGCAGCAATCGAAATCGAGCCCGAGCTGGGCAGCGAGGCAGTGCGCGCTGGGGGAGGGCAGAGGGCCTCTTTGGAAACGTGGCCTGTGAGCTGCAGTGCGTGACCTCCTTTCTGGCAGTTCGCACGGTCATTGCGTGTGGGTCGATTGTTAGAGACGCGTGTGGAACAGGAAGGCAGTTCCTTTCCCCTCACGTGCTGTGTTGGCGACCTCTCTTACGGACGAAGTGCTTTTCTCTCTGCTTGCTTTCAGAAACAGCTGAATTTCTTGGGAGCTGTTATTCTGCCACAGCTCTCCAGAGAAAGTAAATGTTTGAGACAAAAAATAACAGTAAATTTGCTTTTAAAAAGACCCTTTTGTGAGTAGAGCTTGGTGCTTCTCCTAAAGCTAATGAACCTGTAAGTTTTGTGAGAATGACTATCCATATCAGAATGGGGAAAATGATGATGCTAAACTTGATGCACACTTTGGCTTTCTGTATGGTTTAGCATCTTTTAAATCCTTCTGAAGTCTCTTTCAGAGCCGTCCAATAATATGTGGAGAAAATCTGTTAATATTACTGCTTGAAAAATATGCTGTTTAAAGAGGGAGCAGCAGATCTAGGATGTCAAGCAAATAGGTGCTGTGCTAAGACTCTTGGCCTGGCATGTGGATACCATCTGATTTCTTTCTATTGCAATACTAAGCAATAGTATTCCTATGTATAGTATCCCATCTTCCTATGGGATGGCAAAACAAGTCTTCCAAGCAGTGGAAGTGCTTAGGAAGCACTTCTTATGAATTAAGAAGTGGCATCCTAATTTTGTTTTTAACTTAGGTGCTAGCTTAAAACCAATTTAGCTCTGCAGTTTGGACATCTGAAACTGGGAGAAGAGCATCTAAGTATTTATGAAAGCAGGCATCCTCTGTAGCCATGTGTGTGCCCCTGTGGGGAGGGGGGAGTGGTTATGTTTGGGAACTTTCTGAGTATTCATGTGACTGTGTTCCCCAGATATGGGCTTGGTATGTGTATGGCTAGTTTTATTTAAGCTGTCAGGGTACTGCTGCTTGTGCATGACCTCTCTGACACTCTGTTGGCTGCTAGAGCCCCCATCTATAAAGATTATCAGTGTCACCTACTCTGATGATAGCCATTTCATTTTGTAACTGTAGGTGTTCGATGGAGGTTTGCTTTTATGCTGAAAGTTAAGGAAGTGCTGATGTTATCCTGCAGTTCAAAGATGTAGTTTAAGTGGAAGTAATAGTTTATGAAGGGAGAGTCTCAAAGTAGTTAGAATTTCAATTTTGCTGATGAAAGGCAATACTAGGGTTGTGTGTGGAATATGTAAAAATTGTCCAGGCTGTTTTGTGTTCTGTGCTAGAATAGCCAAAGACTGTGGTTAGGGGATCAACAAAACTTCTGTCTAGCTGTTACTGGGTGGGATGCTCTGTTACCTCCTGTACAGCAGACCTATTCTTTACATCAAAGTTTATAGGTGAAAATCTTGTTAAACAGAAAAATGTTTTATAAATGTGGCAGGCAACTTGTATGCCTTCTGACTTGGTACATGTTTTAAAAACTTAGAGTGGCATGGACTTCTTGCAATTGTTGAATATTTTCTATTTGCAGTGTTGGTAGCCTTATATGAAGAGCCAGAGAAACCAAATAGCGCATTGGAGTATCCTTTTCTGTGAATTGTTTGTAGAGACTTCGCAGTACTGCTTCTGACTCGTAGGTGAACTGGAGAGACTTGTTTAGAAGACTTACTTTAAGAACGTGGCTTTTATGGATGCATTTTAGCTAATAATTGCATTCTTACAAGCTAACAGAAAGTCTGACAGGATGCAAGAGAACTGCGCGTATCAGTATGCCAGCAATTATGAAGTTAAGTTATAGACTGTTACAGAACGTCGTAGACCTGCAGCATTAGATTTGAGTACTTACAGTAACTGTGGCTTCTGAAGAGGAGGATGCAGTAAAACATGAGAATTTGTCTTGTGTGTACTGATGTCTTGGGTTTTTTTTTGTTTGTTTTTAAAGGAATATACCAGTGAACTTGAAAAGCTTTCTTATTTTTGTAGCTTCATCCTGTAGGATGAAAAACACTGTAAGTAATCTTAAGCAGTTTAATGCAATTTCAGTCATGTGTATTGCAGCACTAACTTCATCTTAAGTGTTAAAACTAAAATGCAGTTATGCTATCTAACTGAAGAAATACTTAACATCTAAATATCAGCTTTCTGAAACATCATCTGGGAGTTTCAGCTCCTGAGAATCCAGAAACGGAGGCACTTCGTTTGGAAGTGGCAGAGATGAAAGAAAAATACGAAGCTGTGTTGGAAGAAAATAAAAAACTGAAAACCAAGGTAAAAGTCCACTTAGTGTTCCTCAGTAGTTCAATATTACACAACAAGAAGAATACTTTAATACTTAGAATACAGCTAACTTTCTTCCAGTAGAGTAACTGATAAATGTTGTTGCGTTGTTTAGCCTCATGGCTGAGGAATGCTGACAGAATTAATCATAGTAAAGATTTTTTTTTTTTGATGGGACACTTCTTATATTCTATAACATAGAATAGTATTGCAAAACTAGGGATTTCATTTATTTAGTGAAAGTATATGTTATCGAGGCTAATCTCATGTCTTCATTCAGTCTGTCTGGATGTGTTTAAGTTGTCTGATATTATGTAGCTCATGCTTCCACAAGAGTTTTGAAAGAGAAAAAAGCTAATATATTTATTATAAAGGCTTTCAAAAGGCAAACTGAAGGAGGAATATTATATATTTGTTTTTGTGACCTGGCACAGACTTGCATGTGCCAGGACGTTACCAGTGGAGGCACTCGTATCCACATGGAACAATAATTTGCACTTTTCAGCTAAAATGAGCCTGGTACTCCTCTATCTGCAACAACAGTGGGTCTGAAGTGCTAGCTAAGGCGGAGCCATTCTTTAATAGGTCTATAGTCTGTCTGAAACAGCTCTGAGATGTGAACAGCTTCCCCTTACAAGAGGGCACTGACTGTAAACGTAACAACACTGAAGAAGGAAACCTTTGAGAACCTTAATAAGCTAGTAGCTTATGCACCGCTGCAGGTTTCCTTGCGTTTGTTGGAAGAGGATGGCTGCTGTTACATGTGAACATCCGTATGAGTTTTTTACTGGGAGGCAACCATCCCACCTTAGTTCTGGGAGAAGGGATTCTTGGGCATTACCCCTTTGCATTTCTTGTCTGGAGTGCCCTCTTGCTGTCCTGTTAATTCTCCTCCTTCTCTGTTACCCACTGTGCATCCTTACAGCTACATTTGTTATTTCTTACTAGGAAATATGGCAAAGAGCAGAATTTTAGGGGGAGTAGCAATAGACCAGCAGTTCACTCGGCGTAGCCGACTTAAAAATGCAACCGATAGTAAGTAGACACATGAAAGCAGAGTAACCTGGGTCTTTGTTTAAAGAAATCTTTAAAGAAGTCAAAATTTGTTCCAGGAGAGTAAGCCTTTCCCTAATCATGGGTTTATTTGTGCTTTCACCTTCTTCAGCCTTCAAATGATAACTCTCACTTCACATGTTTTCTAGTATTAATGTCTTTGTTTTTTCCCTTTCTTTCCCCTACCATCTTCTGCCCGTCATTCTGACACACTGTGGAAGTTCACATGGACAGAATGCAGGGAGAACACTACCGCTCAGCTTTTTTTTGTTTTTTAATAGTCCTCTAGCATAGAATACATGCCTTTAACTGTGCATTTATTGGTAACTCGGGTCCGGATAGGTGGTGTTCTTCAGTTGCATTCCTCTGTGAAGATCTGTTCTTTTCCTTACATTTATTGGTCAGAGTGTCAGGTACTGACTTTGGATTGTGTACTGGCCATCTTTTGTGGTAAAATCTACAAGAACGACAAAATACTATTTTAGCAGTTCTTATTAGTGGCATAGTGATTGCTGTAATTTAGTGTTGCTATGAGAAACACATGGGTATCTTAATTTTTTTTATGTACTTTGTTTATTTTTAACCTACTCTGCAATTTGCAGGAGAAGGGAAGTATCTTAATTGAGGAAACTGGACTGGCGTATTTCAGAGACTCAGTCCTAATGCTTGAACTGCTTTTGAAGCTTGAGCTTATCTTTAACGTAACTGAGGTCAAGTAAACACCTTCATAGGTTTCTTTGGAAATAACTTTACAAGTAAAGGTCATACTTTAGTGTATAGTTGCCTAGGCCATACTCTCCAGAAAGCATAATGAAAGCTAGAATGATTACAGGAAACGTTAGTTTGGGTACTCTTGCTATGAGAATGACTGACTGTTTCATTTAATCATGTTTCAGTGAAATCAAAGCTTATAAGGCACTGATCATTATCAGCTGCTATTTGAGATGAAAAGTACTTAATGAGACCTAGAACAAGAAACAGGGAAAAATTAAGGGCAAGACCTATATACTTGAAAGTGCATTTAAAAAGCCCCCTTGTTATAGCTGCATGATTATACAAGGTGAAAAATTGATGTTTTGAGGGAAGGGTTACTTTGTTGCCTGACTTGAAAATGGACTTGGGTAAATATCAGTGATGGATTAAAATGCACAAAGTAAATGGAACACTTCCAGACCAAATGTTTTCCTATACTTCTTAATGTAGAAAGTGTCTCTGAAATGTTGCAGCTAACTGAATTCCTCTCTTTAAATCCACAGCTGGCTCAGTATGAACCACCTCAAGATGAGAAGCATGGTGAATAACAGTAGTTTCTCCTTTAATGCCTTGACTTAATAAAGGGCTTCCTGAGAACTGCAGTCTTTTTTTTTGTGTGTGTGTGAACTCTGCATGTCTACTTTGTTACCTCATCTTAAAGAAAGAAAAAATGTACAGCTGTTTTTGTGCAGCTGCTGCAACAACTGATGAGTTTAAGCATACTGGCCAACTTTCTTGCTTTCTGTGTTTGAGAAAAGGTGATAGTTATGATTAACTTGTGGATAACTGCCTGCCAACTTTGTGTAAATTTCTCATCTTGGTCAATGGTCCAGTTAAGCTGCTGATCTCTCTCTTGCTTTTCTTTTAACTGGAGGGGGGTAACATGACACAGATGGACCAACTGTAAACTAAAGCAGGGCCTTGGGCAGTTGATCCAGATACAGCCTGGACAGTTTTGAACAGGATACATAATTCTTACTTGTAATGGATGTCCTGTGTAATTAGAGTGGTGCACATAAGAGTATAATGCAGAGAGTTCTGCTTTCTGATTCACCTAACGGGGGGAAAAGAAAATCTAGGCAGGGCAGAAAAACCCAAGAGGTGTGTGCATGTGACTTGTGATTTCTAATTTCGCCTCTATGTTCTATGGCCCCTGTTTCCCTGAATCCAC
>VZTQ01007814.1:0-38482 GCA_013400755.1 Pelecanoides urinatrix | reverse complement strand
GGGTGCCGCGCGCTGGCTGCCCCGGGGGTGCCGCGAGCCCCTCCTCTGCGGCGGCGCCCGGTGCCGCCCTAGCCGCGCGGCTGGGCCGCTGCTCGCCCCGCCCCTCCCGCTCACGTGCGGTAGCGCCGTCAGGTGACTCGGGTCGTCTGACCGGAGCCATCCTATTTCGCTGCCTTCCTGAGCCAATCGGCGCCGCGGAGCTTGATGCCAGCCAATCCGAGGAAGGCTGTGTGGTGTCGGGTTGGGTTGGACGAGCAGAAGGAGGCCCTGGGACGGGCGCTGGTGGCTGGAGGGCGGCAGTCTCGGGTGGACATGGCGCTGCAGTTCGGCGGGGCGGGCGCAGCAGGCACGGCTGAGGAGCCGGCGTTGGTGGGGGGTAGCTTTGGGGCTGCGGACTCGTTCCCCAAGGATTTCGGCTNCTTTTTTTTTGTGTGTGTGTGAACTCTGCATGTCTACTTTGTTACCTCATCTTAAAGAAAGAAAAAATGTACAGCTGTTTTTGTGCAGCTGCTGCAACAACTGATGAGTTTAAGCATACTGGCCAACTTTCTTGCTTTCTGTGTTTGAGAAAAGGTGATAGTTATGATTAACTTGTGGATAACTGCCTGCCAACTTTGTGTAAATTTCTCATCTTGGTCAATGGTCCAGTTAAGCTGCTGATCTCTCTCTTGCTTTTCTTTTAACTGGAGGGGGGTAACATGACACAGATGGACCAACTGTAAACTAAAGCAGGGCCTTGGGCAGTTGATCCAGATACAGCCTGGACAGTTTTGAACAGGATACATAATTCTTACTTGTAATGGATGTCCTGTGTAATTAGAGTGGTGCACATAAGAGTATAATGCAGAGAGTTCTGCTTTCTGATTCACCTAACGGGGGGAAAAGAAAATCTAGGCAGGGCAGAAAAACCCAAGAGGTGTGTGCATGTGACTTGTGATTTCTAATTTCGCCTCTATGTTCTATGGCCCCTGTTTCCCTGAATCCACTTCACAATTCTTCTGAAATGTAAAGTTGTCCTTCAAAAAAAAAAAGATACATTTTTTTAAGATCTGCATTTGTCTCCTATCTGAAAACTAGGTACTTTCAAGGCAACTGATGACAGGAAAAATAAAGGAAGGGATGCAACAACACTGCAGTAGCTGTCTTAAACTAATAGCCGGTAGATCTAATGCATAACTTCTTTGTTTCTAGGATGGGTTTTGCAGCTTGTCTTACACGCGGTGGGTGGATCAGAACTTTTGCTAAAGGCAATGTACAAACTGAAATCAAGGGCTAATGAATGTAATGGTTGCTTACCTTACCACTGTACCTATTATTGAAGAGAGGTAAATGAGGGGAAAATACTATGTTAAAACTTTAAAACAACAACACAATCCTGCACCCTGAATAAACAAACAAAAAAAACACCTGGGAAAAAAACCCAAACAGGAAGGAAATGCCCCACCCTCTGCAACA
Organism: Pelecanoides urinatrix; assembly: GCA_013400755.1. Taxonomy (NCBI): domain Eukaryota; kingdom Metazoa; phylum Chordata; class Aves; order Procellariiformes; family Procellariidae; genus Pelecanoides; species Pelecanoides urinatrix. The sequence goes on along the minus strand of VZTQ01007814.1, from coordinate 37,027 downwards.
AAGGAGAGAAAAAAAGCTCACTTCTAAGTTAGAACATATACCTAGCATTATGTTGCATCATGTGGAAATAAGGAGAGGATAATGCTGTAGAAAAAGCATCATACAGCTGAACGTGTGCTGCAAGTAAGTGACTGGAGGAAGACAGAAATAAACACTGTTCGGGGCATGTCCCGTCAAAGAAGCAGAAGGCAGGTAGGCTGTTTAGTCGAGGTCATCACAGGGCACAAAGGACACAAGGCACAAAGTCGAGGCGTCGGGTGTGAGGGCAGTAATGCACACTTAGACTTTCCATAACTGCATTCGCTTCCCTCTGAAGAGAGTTTGGTCTAGTGAGCCTTAGATTAGGATTGTAATGAAACCACCAATATTTGTTGAAACTTCACTCGAGCTGCCTGCCTGTACAAATGATGCCAGTAGAAATTAAAGACTGTTTAACGAATATGAAGAACCTTGCTTCATAGATAACGTTCCCTTCGAAAGCGGGATTGCCTCTTCAGCGAAAGCTCCCGTGCCTCGGTTTACGTTTACTTCCGCGCCGAAGCGCGCCCGCGGAGGCGGGCCCTGCGGCCGGTCTCCGCAGCGGGGCCGGGCACGGGGGCCCCTCGCGNGAGCTGGAGGGAGGCCCGGGGCCCGGCGGGCCCGGCGGCGGCGCGGGCGGGCCCGGCGGCGGCGCGGGCGGGGTGGACTCCAAGCCGCGGATCCTGCTTATGGGGCTGCGGCGCAGCGGGAAGTCCTCCATCCAGAAGGTGAGGGGCAGCCGGCGGCTCCCCGCCCCCGCCTGCCGCGCTGCCTCTCCGGCGCCGAGCTCTTTCTCCTTTCTGTGTTGCTGTTTGGGCAATTTCTGTTTTTTAATGTGGGCGCGTCTGGCGAAGTTGGAGAGAAGGGAGGCTCCTGCTTAAAGGCGCTTACTTCCTAGAACGGACTTCGATCATCTGCCCCAGAGAGGAAGGTTGTGTAGCAGAGGTTGTAGCCTTTGTAGTTCTTCATGTTAACGCTTCAAAAATAAAAAGTGAAGATACTGGTGTGAAACTTATCACGGGGTGTTTTCTTACAGATGCGAAAGCACCGTGAGCGGTACAGGTGTGTGGTGTTTAGCGAGTGTTTCCGATCGGAAGAAGACTTGAGCTCTTGTTCTGCTGTTTGAGCCTTTGAAAAAGACTTCTGCTTTTGTATGAGCAGAAAGGCAGTATCTGGTTTTCTTTAGTACGCTAGACTGAGCAAACAAGAGTCACTGGTCGAGGAGGAAATAAAACGGTTTCGGTGCCTTAGGTTTGTTGGTAGCTTTGTGAAGTTATTTGTTTCTTAATAAAAATAAGACAAAACTGACTATTTTCATTTGCTACATAGCTTAAGAGAAGCATAGCGCTAAGAATGATCCTTGTTCTTCAGTGCAAGTTTTGTATTTGCAGTCCCTATTATGAAGTTTTTAGGTTGATATTTTTATGGGAAGGCGTTACTAGTGAAATGCGGTGGTTCTCAAGCTCTAGACTTAGGGGCCTCAAACTTTCTTCAAATGCAAGTGTGGAATCCTTCAGAGATTTCTGTGAAGGTTTTATGCAGAGAAGCCTTTTTTGGACGTTGCAATATAGCAGGTATGAATCTGCTTCTTTTAGCCGTCTTATGCAGACTACTTGGTAATCCATAGGCTGTACTAGACCAATGCATTCTAAACTGTAGTCTGAAGACTCCTATCTTTTGCTGTAGGCTTGCCTTTCTTTAGACAAGGTTTGCAAAAGGTACCGTGTCTGTTAGTGAGAAATTTTTTCCATTGTGCTATTCTGAAATACAGTGGCAGACTGGGCTGTCATTGCTTTTCAGTCTTTCCAGTTATTCCCCATTATTTAGGCCTAATGCCCCCACTGTATGTGTAAATGCAATGATTGCACTGAAAGTCTTTTTATAATTCATGTGAATGGCACTCTTTGTAGACTCATTAGAGATCTTATTGTATTACCCACAGTTGAAAAAAGTGAACCCTAAAAGCTAGAAGGAAGCAGTAACTCCAAATTGCAGCTAGATTTTTTAAGACTTTACAAGTCACTTTATAGATGTAGCTTTTGGACTTTGTTTTTTTTTAATGACCAACAATTCTCTGAGGACCCATTCAAGTAGTTGTGCAGGAAAGGAACAGTGTGATGTTGAGTATGCAATAAAAGGACATAGAATTTATCTTTTGCCGATCGGTTGCCGATCTGGCTTGGGAATTAGAAGCTGTGGTTCTGTTACCTAGGAGCTTATTGTGCTGCGGCCTGAGCGAACTGTGGCAATAATTTGAGACACTCTGGAGTGTGAAGAAGTTTCTCTTCAACAGTGTCGCTGCTCTTAGGTCTGTCTAGTCCAAAAATGGTCATAATCAGACCCGACCCTTCTGTCTGGGCACTAGTTGTAATAGTTGATCACCTTGCCAGAGATAATCATGCAGGGTATGCACGATAAACACTGTATCGGGGAAGAGTATTGGCTTTGTGGGAATATAGAAATTTTTGCAAAATCCATGAATTATTAAACCATTCCAGCCTTCTACTGAGAGCAATATTAATTAGGAGGCCTCTCACAAAAGAAAAAACGATGGGGCTGGGGAGGAATTCTTTTTTTTTCCTTTGGACAATTGGATTTTCCATACTGGTATAACCTGTGAATGTTCAGTAGCAAACAGGTTAAATTTTGGGAATGTGATGATTGCTTCAGTTTATAAAACAAATTTTTGTGCAGACTTATGACTTGTGTAACTGGACTTACTATTGTGTCCTTATGTAATAGGACCCTGAAAAGAATTCAGAGTACCTGATTTTGGGTTTTTTGGGTGTGTGGGTTTGGTTTGGTGTGTTGTGGTTGGTTGGTTTGTTTGTTTGTTGTTGTTTTGTTTTGTCATGGTCACCAGACTTGCTGCTCTGCCTTCATAAGTTGACTATATTATTGGAGGAGGAATTTGTGTGTGTGGTAGAACCTAAAGCAGCAGTTTGTTTGGAGCTGCTGTAAACCTTTCATTTATACCCATTTTTCTTTAAAGGTGCCAAATAAATGAATTGAATTGGGGGAGTAGGAACTCAGAACCAGCTGTCTGTTGTGCTTCTGTAGCACGCTCTAATGCTTAGAAAATCTTACAGCAAGATGTAATGTAGTGCTCCTAATAATCAGTGAATTTCTTTAAAAACTATGTCTGTCTTGTCTTCTTTTTGATGTATGTAACATCTTCCTTTGTCACCCCACATCCCTCAAATCTCTCCTCTGGAAAAAAAGACAGCTGCTACTTCTGAGACCATCTCATTCATTATAGCAGCTTAAGAAATCCACAGAATTAAAGCAAAGCTTCTGGAAAGCATGAAAATGACTAAACAGTTGTACATCTTACTGCTGTTAAGGAATCCTTTGGAAGTTGCTTTTCATTTTTACCTGTGAAGCAGCTGTTTGCTTCCAGTTAATAGATTCTCAACGCCATCTTGCAGTACCATACCTTTTCTCTGTCTTTTCAGGGACTTCCTTCCATCTGCCTGTGCAAATTCCTTTCTGGACATCAGGGCAATAGAAATAGTCTAATATTACCTCAAGAAAAAAAAGGGGGTTACTATGGCTGGAAAAAAAAATGGAGTTTGAAAACCCATTCTGCATTTGGACTTATAGGTAAAGGTGCCTACTTTTATGTGCAGAATGACCCTGTGCTGCAGTGGGGAGACTGGTGGTTTATGAAGGGCAAATTGCCTGCTTCGGCTGTACAGGCTCCATTGAGGCATGCTTCATGGTGGCTTGGGACAACTCCCAGTGAAGGGTTCTTCCCTTTGGGTTACTTGCACTGTGAAGGTTTTCAGAAAAGTTCTGGCTCCAGTTGTTGGTTCCCTTCTGAGGAAAAGGATGTAGATTTCTCAGATATAAACCAGTTATTCATGTTTGCAGACAAAGTGTCAAAAAAAAAAAAGGGACACTATCCTAGATTTGTTACTTTCTCAGCAACTTGCAATTCCTGTGTTAGATATTCTTCTTGCAGTTTATAAGTGTTGCTACAATGTACCCGATAAGGTGTCTTGCGGTGGCAGGTTATATTTTTTCATAAGCTCTTGTAGTAGGGAGGTCATGCTTGTCACTTGATGTATAGGATTATTTTTTGGTGGTCTGGGAATTTTTTCTTTGTATAGATCAGGCCAACATTTCAGCCAGAAGTGAAATTCCGAATATGGCCGTTCTCTGATTTGTTAAAAAAAGAACAACAAACGCATGCTTCCCTGGGGAGTCCATTCAAAGTTTAAGGTAGTGGGAATGAACGTGTTGGACAAATTCAGCTCGCAGATCCAAGGAAGGGTAACTACTTGAAAATTGAGACAGAAAATGTGAGTTTAAAAAAAAAAAGGGGGGGGGAGTCTGAAAACATGGACGCGGTTCAGAAATACTGCATCAGGAGTGCAGCTTAACTGCTGCGATTCAAAAATAAAACCAAGTGCCGCTGTAGAGAAGTTATTGTTGAGAAAAGGTTGACACGTCAGGAAATGAAAAAAAAAAAATCCTGAAAACTCAGAGATCGTGGCAGGTCAAATGTGAATGGAAAATTCAGAGGGATTAAAAAAAAAAAATCTGGAAGTGTGTACTGCTAAGAGTGCTCAAGCTGACAGTGAAAAGTTCTTAAAATATGGTGAAAGCAGGAAGTCTGCCAAGAAGTCGATGAGGCCATTGGATGTTGAAGGTATAGAAGGAACACTTGGGAATGATAAAATCCATAGCGAAGAATATCAGCAGATTCTTAGATTTTTACTAGCTTTTTCTGCTCCGCCTGCATATGCCTAGTCAAAATTGCTTGGCATCAGTGTTACCTGCATGCTGCCAATCAGATGCTTCCACAGTCTTTTTATTTGTTTTATTGAAGCTGTGTAAAGCGAGTAAGAGTGGGGGTAGATGCTAGGTGATAGAAATGGAATTTGATGAAAACTGTGTCCTGGTTCCCCTATTAGTGTAAAAAACACTAAGATGGGGAACATCAGTCCGATGAAACGTGCTGCTTTGGGAAGGAGGAAAAAGGGGGATGATGGCATTGCTTCTCAGAGACTCATCTGCTTTAAACTGGATTCACTAATTCTGTCTGGCTCCCTGTGGGAGGTGCTGAGTTCCAAAGAAGGAACATTGATTTCAGAATGCTTTAAAACTGTGCTGCAGACCCTGAGGAATTTCTAGTCCTTGCAATATAACTGCTAAATATCTAGAACTGTTTTTTTCCATACAAATGTCCTGCTGCTTAAAACCTCGTTTAGATCCTGGCTTCCTCAAAGGTTTGCCTTGAGGAACTGAATTTTTTTCCCTTGGTTTTAAAAATCTAGGCTGACTTACTACTTTGAACTTCACTAAACAATCCATTAACTACACTGGGTGTGGAGTTGTTTCTCTTGCAGTTTTTTTGTCAGAGATTGTTACGCTAGGTCTCTTTAATGGATGACTTCTGTAACTGTGTGAAACACTAAAAGAAAATTACCAAGTATTATATAGGAAACATCTTTCTTTTTGCAGTCCTAGCATTTGACCATCTTATGTTTGCAGTATCTTTTGTAACATATAGTTGAGTTGCTTTAGTGCAATGTTCGCTGTTGAAACTGACTGCTTTTGCTACAGGCTGCTTTGCTGTGGGCTTACATGCTAGTTCTATTTGTTCAGGGAAGGGCTAAAATCCCAGCGGGGCTTTTTCAGTACTAGCAATGAGTATGTTTTTCATCACTGCAGCTAAACTGTTTATCAACTAGTATGAAAGCTTTCATCGTTTCTTCAGGGTACTTGAAAGGAGAAGGTCAGCAAACATAATTCAGTTGTTAATAGACGGCAAACTATCTAGCTATTTGGGTCTCTAAAATTGAAATATTATTTATGTACATTTTTATTGTAGTTTAGGAACAGTCTGATTATATTGTGTTGTAACACTTGACACCAGACTAAAATCAAAGTTTCCTTTAGGAATTTCTAAGACTGGAAAGGAACAGTTCTTAAAAGCTTGCAGTTGCTTAATTAACACGGTGGCTTTATACCAGATCTGAATTGGCTAATATAGCAGAATGGGAAAATACTGTGTTAGACTTGCAAGGAAGAAAGAGTAACTGGGATATTTGTGCCTTTAGGCAGTAGAGTTATTTATACTTATGAAAATATTTAACTGTATTTGGTTGCTTGGTTCTGATCAAGGGTAGGTTATTTCCTTAGCTGATGCAGGAAGCTGTCTATATCAAAAGAAGACTGTACACTTTAGAATGGACAAACCTATTTGTAAGATTCAAGTCACAGAAGTTTTACCAATCTCTTCTAATAAGATAAAGTTGAAAGTATTATTTGTGTTCTTTTAACAGGTGGTGTTTCACAAAATGTCTCCCAATGAGACTCTCTTCTTGGAAAGTACCAACAAGATCTACAAAGATGATATTTCCAACAGTTCATTTGTGAATTTCCAAATATGGGATTTTCCTGGACAGATGGACTTTTTTGACCCAACGTTTGATTATGAGATGATCTTCAGAGGAACAGGTGCTCTAATATATGTTATTGATGCCCAGGTAAATACAAATCACTAAGAATCACAAGGAAGTTTTCTTTTTGCTTTGTGTGTGAGAGGAATGTTCGAGAAGCTAATAATTTATATTTTTAGATAAGTTTGTAAAACATCTGTTACATATGAAAGGATGCCTTGGCAGTCTAACTTTTGGTGTGTGGTTTTTAGTCTTGTGAAGTGACTGGAACATACGCTTCTGGTGGAGAGGGTGGAAAGGGGCGAGTACTCTGAACTTACCTTTTCTACAAATATAGTGAGAACCTGCTGTGCTAGATGGTCTGAATTATCCCTTCCCTCTGCTGTTGACTGCTATGGAGTTCATGTTATAACAGCACACTTCTGACTTCGGTTTCAAGTACTGGTACTATTGGGTATCTGGTAGCTTCTAATGAACTTAGGAATTGCACCGTGGGAGATTACCAGGTTATTAGGACCGTCTTGAAGATCACTGCCGCCTTTTGCTGGAGTTGAAGTGTAACCTGCCTTTTGCTCTGAAGCCTAGTTTTGTGTAGCTGAGCCTTGTATAGCTAATGCAACTTAATTTATATATCAGAATCAAAGCTACCTGGATTTCTGACACTCCAAGGTATTCTATTCTCCCATACTTCTGTTTAGTTACAGAAGTGAAGTGAAGTTCTTGCACTGAAATATTTTGTGCTTGTGCAGAATGGAATAGTTACCGGAGATAAAGCCTTGTCATTCATTCCTGCCAAAACTGATTTACAGGATGACTACATGGAAGCTTTAACAAGACTTCACATTACAGTTTCAAAAGCCTACAAGGTCAATCCGGAAATGAACTTCGAAGTTTTTATTCATAAAGTTGATGGTTTATCGGATGACCATAAAATAGAAACTCAGAGGGATATTCATCAGCGGGCTAATGATGACCTTACGGATGCTGGGCTTGAAAAACTTCACCTTAGGTGAGTTAAAGATTCTGGCATATGTGATTCTACTGTTGCTGATATGCATACAGACTAATGCCTTTTAGATGTAATAGTGAACGGACCAGAGCAAGGGGCCTTGTTAGTTTCTTAATATTGCACAAACTCTCGTTACAAAATACACCGCTGAATTTATGGCCAAGCCTTAGCTGTTAGGCTGACTAAAATAAGGCAGGCTACTGTATCAGATTCCAATCAATAGATTTATTCATAAACTCGCTGAAAATTCAAGGTTCTTTTGCATACTTTTCATTCAGCATAACAGGCTGAATTTGTATATGCAGCGTGGAGGGGCAGGGGAAGGAGAGCGGAAGCTGTCTGCCTTATAGTCCTGGCTAGCACTGACTTTTCAGTGTAATTGGCTTTAAAAGCTTAGTCTCTTACTTGATATTTGGCTCGCTTTTAAGGTGTCTTCTACCGACACCTTTAAAACTAGCTATCTTTTCTCTGTTTTTACTGCTATTTTGATTCTCATGGAGCCTTTAAGTATTGCCAGTATCTCTTGGTGTTAGTGTGAACAAAGTGGAAGGCCAATAATGGGACTTGAGGAAATGTAGTTGAGTGTTTAACGCCTTTATGATAAGCATTCTGTAGGCGTGTTGTGAAAGCATGTTCAAATTTTTCTCTCTGTTGTCCCATCTCCCGGGGATGGGGGAAGTCTGTTTCATGTTTACTCCAGTCACTCAGAAATTAGGTTCTTGATGCAGTGGCCATGTGTATTTGTGATAAAGGCATCCCATCTAAATCATCAGGCCTGAATATTAGAAAACATAGCTTTAACATTTCTATTGCAATTCTGAAATACTCTTGAATCTTTGTTCTTTTTTCTTTCTTTTCCCTCCCTCCTCATCTCAGCTTTTATTTGACCAGTATCTATGACCATTCAATATTTGAAGCCTTCAGTAAAGTGGTACAGAAGCTTATTCCGCAACTGCCAACGCTGGAAAATCTACTAAATATCTTTATATCAGTAAGTGTTGATCTGATAGAAATTTGAGTGAAATATGCGGAATGGTAAAGCAAGTCCTTCTGCTAAGGAATACTGGCTAGATCTGCCCTTGGGAGATTCGGGTGGCATTCATGTTGGTGTACTCTGCTGGCCCGATTGTCTGCTTTAGAAGCTCTTTACCACAGCTGAATTGTACTGGTGCGTGCTTTGTGCGGGTTTCTATAAATACTGACAAAGCATAGTTGGGCTGTTCATAACTGTTGATACAGAAGTTTTCTGACAGCATGATATACTGATTAGACTACTAAGGCACTTAGTAGACTTTTTTCATAATATGAACTTGGCCTTGAACTAAACTATTTCATGTGGCCTGTGACACTTTTGTCTTTATTCTTTTAGTGTTTGTGTTTCTTACAGAATTTGTGACACAGAAATTTGCTGCTGTATACTTTAAATCAAATAAAATATTGCTCCAGAGTCAAGGCTGAAGTAGCCTGTCTCATTTAATAAGTTATGTCTGCGAGGCTGTTGCAGGCATGTGGACAACATGGAAAAAACCAGTTGCAACTAAGAGGTGCTGTGCGGGTCAGACATGTCGCCCCATGCTACTACTGTATAATGCTTCTTTCCGGTGTTGGTAGAGGGCTGTCTGTAATAACCCAGCCTAGTGGATAAGGGGCTCATTAATGCTCACCCTGCTCAGTGCCATGAGGGTAAGGAGCATAGGCCTGATGCCAAAAGGATCGTCTGGATGTCCTCAGGACACTGCCTTGGGTATTCAGACTAGCTAGGAAGAAACGATAAGGAACGAAATTAAGCTTTGCCAGAAATCCATAGTGTGTATGTGGTAACTTGCTTAACAGCAGAAGGCTTCTGAACTTAGTATGACCACGTGCACTTTGCCAAAGTGCTCAGTTACACATGGGATGGTACAATTGGCTTGGTGCTTTTCCACACCTATAGCTGCCATAATGTGATACCCTTCATGGAGTCATAAGTTTAGAAGCTGACTTTTATTTGCTCTGCATGTTAAACTACATGGCAACTGTCTCACACAGAAACTGAACTGCTGAGATACTACAAGCGTAAAATTTAAGTGTCAGCATACTACTATGAAGTAAGTCATCTCTGAGCCTCGTCCATCAGGTGGATGTGAATGTGTGACTCTTCTGGAGTTAATAGAAACACAGTAAAGGAAAACTGCTGAATCTGGGTTCTGGAAGCATAGTAAAATGTAACCTTAATTATGATCTGGTAAATAATAAACTAAAAAAGAACTCTAACCAAGTCCCCAGCTTTATTTTTGTCAACCAGAAGGTGATGTTGATATGTACTATGGCAACAGGGGTATTGTATTTATAAACTCTATGCTCTAAATCTTGATTCTGTCTTAAGCCTCTAAATTGGTTATATTTAAACCATTTCCTGCTGTTAAGAATGTGAAAGTGTATGAATTCTACTTGAGATTTTAAAAATGCAGTTATTTTAAAAATTCATCCAAATTCTTTCTCTTTCTGAAGAATTCAGGCATTGAAAAAGCTTTTCTCTTCGATGTAGTCAGCAAAATCTACATTGCAACAGACAGTTCCCCTGTGGACATGCAGTCATATGAGTTGTGCTGTGACATGATTGATGTAGTGATAGATGTTTCCTGTATATATGGGTAAGTGATGAATACTCCTAGGAAAAAAAGTCCTTACAAGTTGTGGAATAGGTTGTAAACTGTGCAAGTGGTTCTGGCTTTGTTATCCAGCAAGATGCTATGACCAATCCAGCTAGATTGTTCTGTAGAGCACATTGGTTCTGTAAGTAACTAGAATAAAGCCAAATGATTTGGCAGCTGGATTGAGCATTTGTACTCAGTTTGTTTCCCTTCACTCGTAGCCGTAGACAGCCATCTGACATTTGTAAAAGTCAAGTGTTTCATGTAAAATATGAATACTGCTGTGTCTCGTTTGGCATGGTGCAAGTATGTTAATACCTGCAAATAACTGGGGTTGATAGCATGCCATAGCTTGTCAGCGTAACTTGCAGTCACATTGCTTTGAGACTTGCTGCTATCTGAACAGAATAGCTTTTGTGAGGTCAACTTGGCTCTTGCTGACTTTCTCTGAGGGATGCATATAGTGCCTGTTTCTCACAATTTATGGCTGAATTATACTTCACAATGGATTTTTGAAGTGGCTTTAGAGAAGCAGTAACTTATTTTAGAACTGTGGTTGTAGCCTGGAAAATACAGTGCTGCGAAGAAATACCGCAACGTTTAATGGTCTGTCTCCTGAAGGGTCAACCCAGGGTTGTGTCACTTTTTTCTTTTTTTTTGGTTTGCTTTTTTTTTCCCATGAGTGCTTAAGAAGTAGCTTGCGATACATCTTTTGCTTCTACAGTAATTTAACTAACACTAATAACTTGCAGATAGAAAGCAGCATCGTAATCTTTTCTTGTAAATGCAGGCTGGTTTAGCTTAAGACCAAAAAGTGTCCTGCTCCCTGTTGCACCCCGCCCCCTTCCACCCCAGCCTCATTAAGGAAGCCTTTGTATTAATTTATGAAGAGTAATTCCGCTGAGATGTCACTCCATGGACATTTCTACATAAAGTTTTGCATTAAAAACTTCAAACCAGTCACTTGATACCTTACTGTGGCACTGTAAACTCAGTGAGACAGTGAGTAGCAGTGACTCTCTGGTTTGAAGGTAAACTACGCTATAACTAATGTACTATACTACCTCCATTAAGAATGCTCAGCAGTAAGCTGAAAACACTATCAACTAAACAGCCACAGCTCTTAGTTTGATATCAAAAGAATGCATGCTGATAGCTTGCTTTTAATTGCTCATATAAGATAGATAGTATCTAGTGAAGGCCTCTACTCTGTTTCTAGCTTTCAAACTCTAGCTAGACTCAGGTCTAGCTTTCCTGAGAAACTTAAGGTGTGATAATGGTCTTACAATAGTGTTAAGACCTGCATTGCAGGTTCTTCACTTGCTCACTGTTCAGTTTAAGTAATATTCTGCTAACTGCATTTAACAGGTATTTGTCTTGAAGCTACATATGCGTGCTTACTAGATTACGTCTTGGGTTAACTCGTTCTTTCTTAGGTTGAAGGAAGATGGCACTGGAAGTGCTTATGATAAAGAGTCAATGGCAATTATCAAGCTCAATAACACAACGGTCCTGTACTTAAAGGAAGTAACAAAATTTTTGGCATTAGTTTGCATTCTTAGAGAAGAGAGTTTTGAGCGCAAAGGTAAGGACTTGCCCCCATTGAATGGTTTTTATCTAATGTTTTTTATCAAGTATAAAATATTAATATGACTTTACAAGTCACCTTGATTTTTGTGTGACTAAATTTGTTTAATTTCTTCTGGGAGGAATTTTCTCCTTTCCTAGAGATATGTATAGAGAGGTCTTATTTTTATTCTTGTGAATCATTGCTTCAATTACTGTCCTCCTGCTGTAATGACTTATGTAGCTCATATGGCCTGTGTCACTACCATCTGCTATAGTGGAATCAGTAGAATGGAGTAGTAATGTTTATTATGTTCTGCTTGACAGCTGCTGTATTGTGAATAGCCATATTGTCTATCACGTGTTGCACTGATATAATTTTTTTAACATATGACTGAAGAAATCAACAGTGGTAGGCTATGTGGTAGGAACTTAGAACAAAGTGTTTAATACATTGCAGGTCTAACCAACTATATAGTTGCTTGAACCTGTAGGAGATGATATTATGAATGGTCTTGCATATGTTACAGGGTAGAAATGACAGCATAGGCCCTAATTTCAAAGTATTCCATTTACATGGTGACAGTACTTACCTTGGCATTTTAAAAAGAGAAAAAGCAGATGTGTTCTTTTAATAACTGTACTATATTTGATCTCAAAGTTTTTCTCACCACAGTTAGGATATTTATCAATGACATAAAGTGCCAGATAACATTCAAGTGATGGTCGTGCTGTACTACCATGTTTTATGGGGGTAGAGTCTTGTGTTGTCCCCTCACCTGCTCTTTAATTATGAATATACACCTTGCATTCCAAATGAGTACCTTTTTTTTCTAAAAACTGAGACAGTCTAAATAAATACTGGCATCAGTAAAACTTTGTTAAATCTTCTGAATCCAAATTCATACTAAAAAAAGTAGTAAAATAGCTGTTCATTACACGAAACATTTTATATTTATTTTGAAGCTCTGTTGATTATGTAAATGTGCCCAGCTGAGCACAGTTTTTCCTCTCCCCTCCCCCTCCTTCTTGACAGGTCTGATAGACTACAATTTTCATTGCTTCCGCAAAGCCATTCATGAAGTCTTTGAAGTAGGTGTTGCCTCCCACAGAATCTGCAACCATCAATCCAGCGCCTCAAATATGAAAGCAGTGACTCACAATGGCACACCTAGGAATGCAGTCTAAAGGAAACTAAAGACATTGGATAGACTTGTCAGCTCTTCACTCCAAAGTTTTGTGGAACAAGAGAAGAGTAGTCTGAAAGCCTGAAGTATGTTTCACAGGAGAAGAGTGGCGCTAACTGTGGAATAGCACCTTGTAACTCATGTTGGTCAACTGAAACTACTGTAAAAATACTTTGAGGCCAGTGGAGTTAGAAATGCCGGTTTGAAACCAGTTTTACTGCAAATGCAGTGGTTTTTCAGTTTGGAGTCCTATTTTAACAGTCTCTCTCTGACTGATTGCCTGGTCAGAACATACAAATTACTGAGTTGAGTTTTGCGTGAAACACTGAATAGTCAGCTGCTCACCCTTTTTTTTTTTCTTAATTAATCTGTAGAATATCCACTTTAGCTTAAGTTTACCCTTTCGTCATGGAAAAAAAAAAAAAAGATGGTGGTTATTTAGGCTTGTGAAACTCAGGCTTTTTGTTTGGTGAGGCTGGTCTCACAAATCATTCCATAAAGTAATTCTCGCTCTCACCAGTGTGCTCAGAGTATTCTCGTGAATTCTGTACTTGTTAAGTGGATGCAAGGTAGAGCTCTGTTCTAGTGATTCTGTGTTTGGAGAGCTGACCTGGAGCTTCATTTTAAGATACTTTGCTTTCAGACCACGCTTCTTGCTGTGCCCCCTTTGATGAAAGAGAAGTATTAAACCCAGAAATAAACTACCTGCTCTCTTTTGCAAAAACATGGATGTCATAAATCTGTGTGATTAATCCTATTCACAAAACAACTGCATGGCTAACTAAACTGAAATGTCTGCCATCTGTTGGAATAAAGCAACCACTTTCAACTATTCCCAAGCGAAGAAATGACAGTTACTGACTTTTAATGGTGGATGTCTCTCAACCCTCTGACTGATAATCAAGAGAATTCCTAGGAAAATGTCTGAGGCGTTATCCTTGCATGGCAATTAAATATCAGTGTGCCACACCCTACTAATAGTACTGGACATCGAAAGTGTGTTGATTCTGTACTGTGGCAAACACCTTATTTGTCGCCATGCAATCTGAATAGAATAGTGTTTTTTCTGATTTTGTGAATGCTGGCTTTCATACTATGGGAAGTATATCTGAATTGTTTTAAACTAATTTATTGGTATTGGTATTATTACTGCAGATGTCATACTGTACATCAGCCTTGCTATGCAGTAAGTTCAGCTACTGGCCCATAAAGATCTTGCTTCTTTTTACCTGTCCCTATGTGTGTATAGGTGTTGCGAAGCCACTGGACCAACTGACTATACAAGTGCCACTATAAAAGTTTCTGCAAGAAGATCTGTAACTGTAAGCGATATCTGCAACTGATGTATTTATGTGGTCAGAAATAACCACAGGATTGCTTCTGTGCTTATAGAACGGATTTTCATTCAACTATGTAAAAATGAATATACATGCATTAACTTTAGGGTGTATGCACATACTGTGTAAATGTTTTTCCTTTGTTTTAAAGATGTTGTATGATACTAAATACATAAAGGATCTGCTCCAAAAGTTACCACAGTCAGCAGGAGACTTGGGAATTCAAGTGCTCTAGTTCAGTTCTCTTAATAGCAGCTGTAGTTCTGAACCTAGGCTGAGCCCCTTTTTGGTAATGGAACTGCAGGGGTTTTTTTATGGAAGTGCTGCGGGCTTGTAAGATTGGGTTTTGTAGCTTGCAAGCTCTATCACAGTGTTCTAGTACTCAAGGTGAGAGGAGAAGTAACTGGCAAGATCACAGGAAGGAAGAAATCATTCCCATTTGTGCAGTGAGTTTTCCATGTTCTAAGTGCACGTGTACATCTTTGTCTTCACTCTCTACATGATTTTGTGCTAATAAAATGAAAAGAGGTAAAACTGTAACACTTGTTTTTGTTGGAGGGCGAGACACTTCAACAAAAGTCTATAAAGGCCTATATCATTAAGCAAATTTTAAAAAGCTATGTTATCTTCACAGTATTTTTAGAAAAAGTTAAATACCACCTTCCCATGTGAGGCTTTAAAAATTTTAGTCAGCCTTAGCTTTCCTCTCAATTAAAAGTAGACCCCAAACTGACTCCAAACTCAATTTTCAGAAGATAACTCTAGACTTTAAAGGCATAAATGATGAAGTGACTTGTTCTCTTCTTTTGATTAATGGTGAGCCTTAGGCTGTGTTCTGAAATTCTGCCTTCTGGTGTGTGTGTTGGTTTTTTTGTTTGTTTTGTGTTTTTTTTTTTTTTTGTCAGCATTACCTTAGTCTTGAATGGTTGCATTTACTAAAGGTTAATGGTAGCAGCTCAAAACAGGGTACTGATTATTTTCACTGTTACCTGAATAATATTAGCTTTAAATGTTAAATTTGTCTCTAGAAGGAGCATGATACTTCTTTCATTTACTAGAACTAGTCTTAATGTCCTTCCTAACATTAATCAATTTAAGCCACATGCTGCTATTCAAGTAGAGTGTTACTTAACCTGTTGCTGCTTTAGCAAAGCAGTTTTTGGTTTCTGCTGAAATCTTTATGCTACCAGGGAGGGAGAGGGAAGGATAGGAATTACGCTTTATTTTCTCCCTTTTGCAGGGACCTGTCTCCCCTCCCTGTGCTGACCTGCTGTAGGGAGATAGAGATAAGGGAAGGCAGTATCACAGTCTCTCCAATAAAAGCATTGAAATTGTTAAGGAGACCATCAATTAGTGCTTCACCTTTCTGCCTTTTTTTTTTTTTTCCTCTGAACCTGCAGTCTTTTTTGCAAACAACTGAGGATGTGTGCTTCTAAGGAGAGAAAAAAGGTGCAGACAGGGGAGGGCATAAGGGGAAAGGCGACTAGCCTGCAGGCAAGAGGAATAAAATCTCTTTCTGTTGAAGAGTAAGGCAATCCCTTGCAAGATAACCTTTCAGAGGTGCGAGGTGTCTGGTACCAGATGGTTGCTAATCACTGGCTCGGGTTCCAGTTGACAATCATGCCAGCTGTAGCGCAGGAAAGGGAAGGAGGGAAAGGCCAAGCCTGGGAAGAGGGGGCAGAGTAATAAGATATGGTGTCCCTCTGCGGTCCTGAAGATTTAAATCTGCCTATCGTTTGGCTGGAAGAGCGAGCGGCCTTCCCTCCCCAAAAGTCACGCGTGACTGAATCACTCCTAGCCAACGGACAGCAGCCGTGAGCGTGGGGCGACACCGGGCGGGGTCTTACCTTCATGCAGCAGGAAGGGAAGCGTGGGGAGAGCTCTAGTCGCGTGGCGGTCTCCTTCCGAGGCGCCTCGTCCCCGCGCTGAGAAGAGTCGCTGAGGCGCCAATGGCGGGCGCTGTCAGAGCCGCCGCCCGGGAGCGGGTGGCTGCCCGGGCAGCAGGGGGCGCCCAAATGGCGCGAAGGTAGCTGTTGCTCGGCTTCCGGGCGGAGCGGGCGTTTTCCCGCCCGCTTCCGTTATTTTCCACGACGGCACGGGCGGGCTTTGCGGCAGGCGGCGCGGCGGGAGGGAGCCCGGCGCGCGTGGTGGTGTGGCCGAGGGCGCCCCTTGCGCTGTTACTCGCCTGAGGGGAAGCCCGCGCCCGTCGCTGCTGCCCGCGGGGCCGCTGCGTGTCGGCGCTGGGCCTGGCGCGGGTCAGTGCGTGGCAGTGCGTGCCAGCGCGTGCCGCGTTGCCGAAGACTCGGAAGGTTCCGTCCGCTCCTCGCAGTACGGGATGTGACAGGCTTCGGGAGCTGCCGGTCAGTCTGAGTATGTACCGCCCGACATCTGTGCGTATATGGTCTTTTCTCAGTTACGAAAGATGTGGTGTTCCCCTTAGTGCGGGTTTTTTTTTAGCTTTGAGTACCTACTCGCGGTAGATGGCACTCTTGTGACATGTCTGCAAGAAGACTTTAAAAAACGTTTTCTTTCCCAAGGCCATCGTCTTCACTTTCTGTCTCAAATAGGACTTACTTGGGACGAATATATAACCACTTGCTGCTGCACAGTAGGACAAGTTCAGAGGTGTTTGTAGTTTTTCCTTGGGGATTGAGTTAACTTTCAGAACAGAGTAGCTGAGGAAAACGGTCGTCTTTAAACTTGTCTGTTTTGTCAAGTGCTGTTGCTGTATCCCAGGTAAAGCGTTTTATTTTTTCTTGCTTTGCATTTCCACTGACTCCTGCTACTGTGCATGTGGCCATCGTCTCCCTTCCTTTCCTTTTCCGACTATGCTTTGCCTTCCCAGCACTGGTTTCTACCCTAGGAGTTGGAAATGGGTAGCAGGAGAGAGGTATCCTTTAAAAAGGAGCCCTAGAGGTTCCTTTTCTGAATGCGGGATTGTTTTTTGAGTCAACTTATATTTGGTAAAGTTCTCTTACATTGTCTGGATAAAGAGGATTTTGTCCTCCTGTCAGTTCGTTCAAGTGCAGAGTAAATATTTGTTGCCCAAGACCCATCATGTTAGGATTTTTTCCTTTTGTTATAAGCAGAGTATTTTTCCATGTCTAGAACTATTATTATATTTCCTTGTTTTCAGTATGACCGTTCACCTTGTTTTTGCAACTACGTGATACCCTTTTAAATGTCAACATTTGTTCTCACCACGTATATGTAAATGGACTGTCAAAGAGGAGGTACAGAGATGACAGAGCCAAGCAATTCTTGATAGTGGCTGATGGTATGATGAGAGGGAGTGACATCAAGTTGCAGCATGGGCAGTTCAGATTAGATACTATGGAAAAAAGTCTTTGCTGGGAAGGTGATGCAGTACTTGGCACAGGTTACCCAGGGAGTTATGGGTCTCCATCCTTGGATGTTTTCAAGCTTAGCTGGGAAAAGCTAAGGCTTACCCGATCTAGTGTTGGCAATAGCTTTGAGAGAGCGGTTGGACATGATGATGTTCAGGGGCTCCTTACATCCAATAGCTCTGTGATGCTGATTTCTAACTCTGCTAGCTGAAGAGTATAAGCAACAGATGAAACATTTTCTAATTTGCAGTATATATGCGGTTCAAAATGCAGTATCACCAAAGAGCAGTCGGTGACAAGACCACCAGGCTTAGGTGTGTGGTCTGTAGTGTGCAATGTGTTTAAAAACAGTGAGAAAAATGCGTTTTTCTCTGTGTAGGTGGTTTGGTATTATTCCCCAAGGGAATGTGAGGTAAGGAAGTAAATGCTTGATTACTGTTAGGAATAAAGCTTCATATTGATGTAAACATTGCACAGGACCAAGCAGTAAAGGCAAAATAAAATGTATATAACTTTTTAAAATTAAAGGCAAAATAAAGCATATATCTCTTTTTTAACTAACTTTGTAGTTTTAAAGGCTAGATCGCCGAAGTTTACTGGGAACCAAGCAAATCTGCTGAGATTTTCTTAACATATGGCTATGTTAGCTGCACTTTTGTCTGGATTTAAGAATTAATTGTAATTCTTCACTGCTCCTGAGCTTCAAAGTTGTATGTTGCTGCCCAGTTTGGTCTTAATGTGTGAACAGGTATCCCTTAAGCATGAGAAGGAAAAAAATACCAATTTCTTCGGTTTTAATTAACCGTAAGTTAACCCTAGCTTGTTTTCTGGGTATGCTCTGAAATCCATGTAAAGATGGTGCTAGTGGGTGTTTGTGTAGCTTCAGGTGCACAGCTTTATTAATGGCACCGTTATAAAAATGCAGACCTTGTAAAACTAGGAGGGAGAAGCATATCACAGAGAAGATTGCACAGTCTTGATACGATTTAAATTTGTAAGTTTTTCCCGGTTTTAATCAGGAACTAGATTGTTTTTGAGTATAAGAGTTTCTTTGTTTTAAATACAAGCATTTTTGTGGTTCTAATTAGAAGTCAAAGTTGCTACTTTGCAATTTGGATATTTTCCTCCTTTGCGCTCTGCTCTCCTATTTGTTTTGAAAGCTATAATTTTTCTGGGCATAAGCAGCTACTGTTTTGTTTCTGTGATTCAGTGTCCAGATGGTTGTGTTTAGGGTGAAATATTAGTTAAAGAATTTATAACAATATAATGTATTCAGCATGAAAAGAAATGTCACTTAAACAGCAAATAACTTCAGATGTGCTTTTTAAAAATTCAAGTTTCATTATTTCACAGAGGAATAGATCAATATTCCATCATTTAACAGTTGAGTTTGCTGTGAAGTGAAGCAATATATCTTATATTGGATGTAAGCTACTTGGATGTTAATTCACTGGTTTTGTGTCACTTAGGGGCAAATAAGCCTTCCAGCTCCATTCATGACTCATTATGTCATTATGTTAGGCACTTACTGTACCTCCACAGCTATGCAATTCATATACAACAAAAAGTGTGACAGCATTTTTAGCTACTTTGTTACACTACTCATTTCTTGGTTTCTTAAAAAAAAAAACAACTTTTATAGCTTCAAGCAGAGAGGCATAGTTTGAGTCTATAACATTGATTGGGTCCTGCCTGGGAACAGTTTTCATGATATTTTAGAAACATAAATAAAGGTACTACTGTTTTATTTTTCATTGTTGCTGTGGCAGCACTGATCCCAGAAACACTCAAACCCCAAAAACTCAAACACTCAAAACCCAAAAAGCCCTCAACCAAAACCCTAAATATTTAGTGATAATACAAATTGCAAAGCACGTCCTTCACTTTAATGAACAAATATCCACAACACTTCAGTCCTTTCCATGACATGAATATTGACTGTTTACTGGGCTAAAGATTTCTGTGTGTTGTTTAGAAAACATTTCCTTCTGGGTATTCTTGAACGCATACCATCATGAACCGTTCATAGGTGTACGTATTAGGGGAGGACTTCCACGTGTCATAAGAGCATTCCAAACAGTGTGTGCCTGGATTGGGATTACTTCTGCAGTTATTGGATTACTTGTGCAGCCTTTTGTAGTAATTTTTCACTTGTCTTCAGTGTTAACGGACACAGCTGAGGATCTTAACCTGCCC
The DNA here is from genome assembly GCA_013400755.1 of Pelecanoides urinatrix. Classification (NCBI taxonomy): domain Eukaryota; kingdom Metazoa; phylum Chordata; class Aves; order Procellariiformes; family Procellariidae; genus Pelecanoides; species Pelecanoides urinatrix. Next base: position 17,324 of record VZTQ01007814.1, on the reverse strand, counting down.
CTCCTCCCAACTCCCACTGTAAAAGTTGCATACAATGGAGGAGAAAACAGATGAGGAGGAAAAGAATCTGAAATACAGTCTATCTGGTGTATGTTTCTTCAGAACTGAACTACACAGAAGGTATTGGGTGCTTGCTGTTTGACACTGCTAACCATGCCCTTTAAACAAATTGTATTTCTATTTATAGAACTTGTCACTGAAATAATAGACCATTTTATAGTTTATAACGTAATTAATGCTGACAATTTCCCGGTATTGTCCCAAGTGACAAATAGATTGCTCGTTATTTCCAGTCTCTGTGGGTACACAGAAGGTAATCTCTTTGAATGATTGGGTAACATACTATACAATTAAAAGCGATTACCAAGTAGGATACTTCATGTCAACTAGGACAAGTAGCATAGTCACTAGGCTTGTGCCACAGCAGCCTTTCTCTGTAATCACGCTCGGTGCAAGTACAGAAAGACTTGGCTTTAAAATAATTTGCTCAGCAGCATCAGAACCTGGTTACTGTCTTACAGTTACTGATTGTATATCATTTCTTCATCAAGTCTAAGAGTTATCCTGAAAGCATATTCATATGGGCTCTGGGAAAACAAATTTGAGTAAATTGGAAGCAGGCTCTTTAAAACAAACCTGTGTTGCAGGTGAAAATACAACAAATATGTACAACAATAAACCCCACCAAAATACAATAAAATACAGAATGCAACTCTGGGTACAAAGCATGCCTGGTAAGTCAAGAAAGGTCTTTACTTCCTTGTCCACTGACCTGGGCTTAAATTCTATACCAAGCGCACACAGGTATAGCTTGTTACCCACCTCTCACTTGAGGGGAACGATTGGCACGACTTTCCGTGTGAGCTGTCTGTCTTTCTAGTGATGCAACTTAGGCAGGTTTTTTTCCTCCTGCTCTTTTAAGAGATCAGTGTCTTCAAAAGTTCTAGTTTGGATTATAATAGTACCTACTGTATGCAAATACATTTTCTGTCTTTTTTGTTGCCATTTATTTAGCTAAGACATTTTTACAACATAAACACAAAGTTCTGTAGCCGTACATTCACAGCTAGTATTCATAAATCGGTTCAAGCTAAGCCAGACCAAATCTGTAAAGGTTTTTGTAGCTTGTTACAGAGAAAACAGGTTCAGCACTGATAAGACCTTCTAAAGATTGATTTGGTGCTTGCTTTCTTTTACTGACGGTTAAGATATGGTCGGTCATGTTCTTTGGATTACTGAGGCTGCAGTCAGTGAGTGTTACTGGGTATTTAATTGTTACAAAATGAGGCTTGCTAATTACGTTTGTGGGCAACTGATTTGTCTTTGGTAGCAGGGAGTATGACCATATTTGCTAGCTTCGTGGACTTGATGGAGGACAAAAGACTGTTCTGGCTGCCCTCTTCCTTTCTGTCCTTTATTTGTGTGTTATACTAGGAGATTCTTATTTCCCTTCCTGCTTTTTTNATCACTTTTTTACCTTAGATAATATCACTTTTTTACCTTAGATAATATCACTTTTTTACCTTAGATAATATCACTTTTTTACCTTAGATAATATCACTTTTTTACCTTAGATAATATCACTTTTTTACCTTAGATAATATCACTTTTTTACCTTAGATAATATCACTTTTTTACCTTAGATAATATCACTTTTTTACCTTAGATAATATCACTTTTTTCAGCAATCAACTAGGTAATTCAGAACTAATTATCTTGATTTATCTCTCAGACACCTGGTGAGGCAAGTGAAGAAAAGCAGTCAGGGACCATTCAGAAGGAAAAGGAGCAATTAAAATAAATCTGTGTTTAAACAGGAGGTTAGAAAAATGCTGGAAGCTGCAGCTGAGGAATTTGAAGAGTGGAGTGTTTGCAAGATCCAGACTAAAGAATCCAGTCCCCAGTGTCTCAAGGCTAGCTCTTGTCACATGTCACTTACCTGTTAGCTGGAACTCACTGGGATAAAAACATGCTCCCAGGCTGATAGTGCTTACTGTTCAGAGCCATCTTCTGAGCTGTTGCAGTCAATCGTCAGGTTTTGAAATCTCATTTGAAGATCAACCAGGTGCTAGGCCAGACAGTTCTTGACCTGGAAGGTGATCTGATTTCCTGTCTTCCCTCTCCTTCCATGCCCTCCCCCACCTCCTTTTTTTTATATATATAACCTTGATGGCATTTGATACAAATACTGATGTTAACGGCTTTTGAAAAATGACATTGTGTAGAGCAGGGGTTATATTACAATTCTGAACTACAGAGTGATGAACAGAAATGTTACCTTTGTGGGGGATGATCTAAATGTTAAACAGGCAATTATCTTAAGATGGTGTCTTGGTCTGAGCTTGTAATTTCGGTTGATGGTACATGATTTTTGAAATACTATTCAAAGACTGATAAGAGATTAAGGGAAAAAAAAAAAAAACACCACCAACAACCAAACAACAGAAGAACCTCTAAAACAGTCCTGTTTAAAAGGAAAGAATTTATTTCTTAAAAAAAAACAATAATGGGCAACATCTATTTTTCTCTTGTCATCCAAGTACAAGGTATACCCTTTATCAGACTGTCTGCTGAAGGTATGACTCTGTAGCAACCTTCCATTAGCTGATAGATCAAAACCACACCTTTTATGGTTCCTGAGGGAGTTTAACTTCTTCCCATTAAAAAGGAATAATAAAATTTAAAGCTTTCATCATAATGGGGTTAGGAGGAGGTGTTTTGCTTTTTATAGCTATACCAATGATCGAAAAGCCAGTTTAAACCATTGCAAAATTAGGGAAGAGGTCATCATTAGAAGACTAGTGTAAAGAATCTTTTAAAGAACACTTTTGGATTTAATTCAAAGATTATTTTTTGCTGGTGTTGGTAAGCGCGCCATCTGCGCTTCATGTTGGATATGAAACAAAGGAAAGGTGTAAAATGTCTCTGGCTCATCCAGAAATCTAGGGGATGAGGTACTTCAGTGTGAACAGTCTTCTGTAGACTTTTTCCTAAATCAGAACACAGCAGAATTAAATGTTCCTCCACACCTCATGCACCCCCCTCAATTCCCAAGTGATAACTAAAGACCTTTACTCCATATTGTGGAAATGGCAAGAGATGTGAGAGAATTTTGTATGCATTTGTCCCTATACAATGAAAAATATGCCAGGTACCCGTAATAGGCTTAAGAGACGGCCTGCAGTGGTCACAGTGGCTACGTTAAGAACAATTAGATTCTGGTAGGGTAGAAAATGAGACCAACAAAAAGGAAATTGGTCCAGAGAGAGAGAGAAAAGCATTGCTGATTAATTATTTGTTTCACCCCACAATCTTCCCTCTGCCCAATCTGAATCAAAACTCTAGAAAGATTTTTCTCTGTACTTTCTTCAAATGATAATTTGGTTCTTCTGCACATTTTTCTTCATCTGTAACATCTGTTCCGAAACAGCTACGCTAATAGAACTGCATTAAGCTTTCCCACTGCCAGGAATTGACCTGAGTAAACAGTAAGAATTACCCAGAGTCCTTTCCCACTGGTCTGTAATCCCCAAATTTGTCCAATTCTCTGATGTACCAAGAAATAGCTACTTATAAAGATGCTCCATTTGGAATTCCCACTTCTATGACTTACTGTGAAGGTTTACAACTTGCCAGTTATGAACTGCTATGGGCATTATGGCCATGAATGCTGTTTTACGATACCAGTAGTAAGGAAGCTCACTGCCAGTTTAGCTGCCTTTTCGTGCTGTTTTCTTCTGCACCAGAGCCAGTCAGTCAGGAGAAGGAAATGATGAGTACAGTAATGTAGTTAAGAAGCTAGGCAGAACTGACATCTTTATCCCTAATTATGGATCAGTGCTTTTAATTTTTTAGACTTCTGTGCCGTATAGTGAAAAATATTATGCTTTTATAAAAATATATACTTTCTGTGTAAGTTATCCTAAAGGGAGAAAAATGTCACCCTTGGGGTTCAGGGTTGTTGATTAAGTGAGTTATGTTGAATTACCAAATGAAAATAAACTCCCTGGTGGGTAACAGTAACGTGGATCCTTCTCACTTAGACTCACATCTATTTGGTCAGGTTTTTTTCTGGCTTACAGTGAGTGAATTGGTCATTCAGTGTTCCATATCAAAAAGATAGTTTATTTTTCTTGCCCTCTAGATGGCTGTCTTGTTCTCTTTTAAAGAATCTGTTACGCAAAGAGTCTAGCAGAGCTGTAAGGGAGAAAGTTTATTTAAATAGTCACAGTTTATACATGTTTGCATATTTGCAATGTACTTAAGTGTTTATGAACAAAAATGTTGATATGTGACTATATCATTAGAAACCTGCTGAGAACAACTGTGAGCTGATGCCTCTTCTGCTGCTGGGCAGGAGGAGAATAAGAACTAACTCGTTTCAGAGAATTGAAAATATTTCCTAATACATTTTTCATTATATCAAAAAACTGCTAATTTATCATGGGAAGAAAAATTCTGTCATGGTTCTAACAGGCACAGCTGTAGTAGTATTTTTCCATCTACTTAATTCTATAGGAATTTTGCTTAATTCATTTATATTAAAAACTTCTTTAAGTCTTTTGACTATAGCCACAAGTGTGTGGGGAGTATAGTAAAGATACTGAGGGAATGTTCTTGCAGTATTTCTAATGCGTTAGAGCACAGGATATACAAGAAGGTTTTCTGAGTGGGTTTTTTCTTCTGTGTTTTTTTTTTCTTTTTTTCTTTTCTCTTTTTCTTTTTTCTTTTTTTTCTTTTTTTTTCCCCCCAAAAGATTTCTGGCTTCATCTTGCAAATTTGTATTTAGATGAAGTAAGTCTTCAGAAGAAACTTGTGTAGAGAATTGTCTTTAAATGGACTATTGTGAATTAATTTTTAAGATGAGTGTTGCATACACTTTACATGAAGAAAAGCCAGCAATGCAAAAATCTGTTTATTTTGTGAGCATTGTTTAAAAGAAAAAAACAAACAAACACACCCCTCCCCCCAAAAAAAACCCACCAGGGGAAAGCCCTGAAAGCCCCCAAATGTTATATGTCCGTTTTGTCTAGTTTAATAATTTCTAAAACTTATGAAGTGCTTTATGGATATTAATGAATGCTCATGACTCTTTGCATGGGAAGTCAGCATTTGGTTTATATGTGTTTATAGGAGGACAGATAGTTGAGTGCCATGCCACACTCTATGTTCAAACCTTTGATTTATTGGATAATTGTAAATTTATGTAATTTGGTAGAACTGTGATTTGTTTGGTTTTTCACGTATGTGTTTTGAAGTATGCACCGGGGCCCTCTTGCAATTACATGTGTAGCTTATGGCCGAGATTCTAATAGTGACTCCCAAATCTGACTTTGTGGGACATGTAGGATGACCGAGCTTATGCATTCTTATTCCAATGCATTTTTTGAATGCCCAAGTCCTTACTTACAAGTCAGACATTTAACCATGTTTTGGGCTTTATAACTTCCTATAAGTCATACAATAATTGCCAAACAACAGCTTAATAAAACCAAATCTTCAGGAATCACCCATCAGCGGTGTGGAGTGAAAACTTCCTGAGGTTTTCAGTTCTTCATTGGTAATAAAACCAAAATTTTTGTTTCTCCTTCATTTATTTTGTTAGATACAGCTGCTTAACGCAGGAAGGAGCGAGTCCAGTGCTTGCTATTCAGCTGGCATTTATCTTTATTCATAAGTAAATCAACCTAGAACATGATCTTGGTATTTGCTGTGTTTAAGTATAGAGAGGCAGAAGGATCTATTCTACAGTTTTCTGAATTGTGATGAAGGCATTTAATTTTTACAGTGTTTCCTTTTTTTCCAAATGTCTTTACATATGTATTTTTTCCTTCTGAACTACTGAAAATGGAGTTTTCTCAATAAGTGGCACACTGGACAAGCAGTGTCCTCCTTTTGACTGCAGCACTGATCTTAGGGTGTTTAGAAACAACTGTCTAGTTAATTGCTTTTAAAGACAACTGTTAAGGGATAATATCTTATTTAGCATTGATTAAAATAATTGCTTTCTGGAAAAAACTCTCTCATCTAATAAGTTAATGCTTCTGAAAGTTGCCAGTTTCTGTAAGTGACTATTAGCACAGTCTGATGGTAACTTTGGTTAGGTGACTAGCTTAACCTGCCTCTCCTGTGTACAACAGGTCATAATATGACAGATAAACAGTTATGCTTACGCCATGATTAAGGATGAGTCATGTTTGAAAATCATTATGTGAAGCATTTAGTGATCTTATCTGTCATTCATAATAACTCCTATGTCATGCAGACTTTTTATGAAAAAGAGCAAAGTAATTGGTATCTGTCACATGCACTTGTGTTAAGATCACAATTTGCATGACAGTATTGTGCTTTAATACAGTCTGTCAACTTAGCTTAGCCTGTAATGGCTCACAGCACATCAGTCTTAAAGAACACATGAATCTATTAGTGAATAAGTTAACTATAATTTTACACAGAATTGTACCACAGAACTCTTGGGGACAAAAAGTTAAATATAGAGGAAGTCCAGTGCAATGAGGTCACACAGCTTCTCAAGTAGTAGGATGAGGATAAATGGTCAGTTCACTTAAAAAAATCAAAAGCCGAATAAGAGTCTTTTGAGGTTAAGAAAAACCCATCATGAAGTTTACATTTGACTTTATTAAGTTATTTGTTTTTATAGAATTTTCAAGGCTACCTAATTTAATTATATTTCCAACCAAGTAGATGGCTTGGTAACATCCTTAAAAAGCTTCAAAACCTGTATTTGTTTTGACTTTCAGAAATGCATGGTCACCTGAACTATTTGTTATTAAAAAAAAATCAGAAAACTCAAGGAGCAGGAGAAAGAGTAAGGTTTATTCATTGTGCAGCTATGTTTGTATGAGAAGGATGTGTCACCAGGAGTAGTGACAGTGAAAGCGGTCATGTTTGAAAAGAGAGGAGAATCCCTGAAATCTGTCAAAAGTAAATGAACGGAAGAGTTGTTGGGAGAGTTTTCATTTTTGGAAAACCTGTTTTCAAGACAACAGAAAGGTGATTTTTCGCTTCAATGTGCGCAGCAGAGTCCTTCATTCAAAAGTTGGATAATCTTTTCTTCTTTTGTGTTGCATTCTTTCTACTTTTTTTCTGATAGTGCCTTTTTCAAATGATACTTGTTCAAAATGTCAAAATGCCAAGTAAGAGCACATCCTTTTCTCAAACTTAATTGAAAATACCATAAAGACAGTGTGAATTTAAACGAAGCTCTGAATTTCATAGTCCAGCTGTGTACCTTGCAGACCAACATGCTCTCACAGATGTGGGATGTGAGGCTTGCCAAGTGGATCACATCTTTTTCAGCTAACGTTTTTTCCCATATTTCTTCCTTTTAATGCTATATAGATAACGTGAAAAAAGTAATACTGAAAATATCAATGTCGTAACACTGTCAGTGTAGGATAGGCACACTTGGCATTGGTTGACTTGAAACTCATTGTTTCAAGGCTTTTTCCCCACATGCATTTGATTTTGCTTTCTTATGTTTTCTATCTGTGAAGCTTATTCGCGTTAGGCCACTGCCATGTGCTGCTAGTGTGAAGGTATCCTTGGTGTCTAAGTGAAGAAAAAAGGGAAATGTCGTGGGTACAGGTATATCTACAGTTTAATGGCTTCTGTGACTGCAGCTTACGTGGATACACCTGAGCTATCTTTAAACTAGTTCACTTGGACACTGCTAACATTGTGACAGCAGACTGGAGTTGCAGTACATGTTAGGGAAGTGGAGAAAATATTCATGTATTTGGAACGTGCTAAGATCCATCCAAATTATGCAGGTAAAAGTCAGCTTAAGTAAGCTTGATTGATTTAAACGTAGCTATGTCCTAAGGAAAGATGCATGATTGAAACACCTGAGGTTTCCAATCATGTAAAATTAGGAGAGATGTGAAGTTGTGCTGTCATATTCAGTGTTTCTGTAGTGCTGCTGTTCTCTGATTACACAAAAATATTGCTCGTTTGAAATCATCACTAACTTAAGCTTTTTTTTATTTTTAACACTCTCCTCTCATTTTTTATTCTGTCCAATAACAGTGCTGATAGGGTCTGTGTATGAGAAAATATGCAAATTCTAATGTGTGACCTCTAATTTTTTTTTTCCTGCTTAGCTGGCAAGGCAAAGAAAAGACTTGTAGCATTGCCATTATTGTAAGGGAGTTGGGTGATTTTGCCTTATTCTTGTCTAATTGCCAGGACACAAAAAAATGCAAACACAAAAAAGGGAGGAGACTGATCAAAGACAGACACTGTATGTGAATGTTCCACATGTACAGTTCTGAAAAACTTTGTTTTCAGAAAATTTTGTTATAAAGTAAAAGCGGAGGTGAACTTGGAGAGATTCCCTGGCTTTTTTTCAGATTAGTGGTGTGCTTTGCATGGATGTTTGACTCTGCAATGGATCAGAACGTATGTGCCTTATGGGTCTTTGTAGTCAGTCAGACAGTTTCGTTTTCAGGTTATTCTAATCCTGTACAGAAGCTACTGTGTGTAAGTCTTGATAAAATAGGAAATGGTTACTGCAATTTTATTGAAGTTCCCAACTTTTACTTTCACTGGATTTCTTTTTTAGTGTCTGATACTGTAATAACAAGGTGTATGTAAGTACATAGCTCTGTAGATGATTATTTGTAGCTCCTCTCTCCCTTCAGTTTTAAACATATGGATAGTGTATCAACGTTCCTGAAATAGTAGAGTAGTCACGCTATCCATTTTCTATCTGCTCTATCTCACTTCTGCATTTCCCTGTATCTTTTGGGGATTCAGTTGAGCAGAACTGTATGCGCTTCCTCTCTCGAAAAGTAATGATAAAGTTTGCTAGCACTCAAGTAGATCTAGGCCTTAGGTAAAGAACATTAAAATAACAAAAGGTTTCTAGCTACAGGAAGAATGAACAAGAAACAGTAGTAGCAACGCCACATGACACTGCATGTAATCTAGGTATGTCCCAAAACAGTGGGACATTTTATTGGAGTGGCATAATAGCATGAAAAATTTTAAGTCCGGTGGCAAGTTTGGCCAGTACGTTTGTGGAATTGGATGTTGCCAGATGATTAGTAAGTGGCAAATTAGTCCTGCTCTGTGTATGTGGAAGATGTAACTGATGTAACTACATTTTGGCTTAAGTAACATTAATCAAATTCTAAAGGAATTGGTCTTCCCAATGGTGCATAAGAATATAGGTAGGAGGTGGAGCTGCTGGGGTGGAGCTACATCAGTAAGTCACCTTTTTTATTTTATTTTTAATTCTGCATAATACCATTAACGAAAGAGAAATGTGTAATATATTTTACCTTTGTAACCTCTGTTGGTTGGAAAGAGGATGTCTACGTCTATTTAATAGGATGTGATAGAAGATTGTATCTTATCTTATTCTTCTGCATAATACTCTGCCTTAAGTTTTATGACTACCTCACACCAGAAGGTTATTATACATGAGCATATGGCTTCTATCCTGGTGGTAGCACCAAGTACTCTCACTGAAATGCACCAAGCATTTGGAGGAAGGAAAAGGAATACAAAAGAACAAATAAAAAAAAAAAAAAAAAAGAAAAAAGCTGTAAAATGATAATGAGGGAGCATGCAGTCCCTCTCAGCAAGCAGCTCACCAGAGCAGAAGTGTGGCCTCAGTCACGGCACTGTGACTCGTTATTAGAATCCTTTGCCTAAAGGCTTGGAGCAGTGGTGCAGGAGAACTTCACGCTGAGAAGCTGATAGCTCGTTGGAGTGACTGTGAGACTAATCAGGCAGCCTTGGCTGCTGAAGGCTTGCGCTTGTTTCCTGACAGACATATTCAGGATCAAACACTAAGACTATCAGGCTGCGTGCATTTCTGTGAGGGCACAAAGCATCCCAGCTTATTCAGGACGAAATGTTGTTGTCGTTGTTACGATAATAAAAATTATTATCATTATTACTAGCCTCAATTCTCTGTGGAATAAGAAAATGTCCTTCTGGAACTGCTGCAACTCTGACATTTTGTTTTGTAAAATATTTCTTTGACTTGGACAGGGCAGGATGTTCATTTTCAACATTAGAATAATATTTTCCTATTAGCCTCGGAAAGGCATTACTAGAATGAATATTCTGGTGCTGCTCTCCATCACTATAGTGACAGCACGGGAATTATAATTCTACAAATTTTCTACCTTGTGCTCATTTTCTATTCCTGATGGGTTCAGCGTCTTTGTGTAATGTGACTGCCACATAACTCCTCTTTTGTAATGATAAAGGTATTCATCCTTGATCACCTCATAACTTTGCAGATTCTTTGTTGTAATGTCCAAAAGCCTGTTGAAGTTTGAATAGCATTCAAGTTTCTTTGTTTTTAACTGTGTTGTGGGTTCTTAGCTATATATCTGTATCTATAACTGTTCATAAAGAGAGCAAAATTTGATGTTAAATGGAAGCATGGGAGGCCTACAGGGAAGGGAAGACCAAAGCCTGAGGAAGCCAAAAAAAGGTAGGTTACACAGTAGGCTGTTATTTCAGCATTGTAGTTCCCATCTCTTAAGTCTTATGGCACAATGTAATATGCTGTCCTTTTTCCAGCGATGATGCTGGGAACAGTTACCTCACATTTCTTTATTTTGACGTGGGGAGTCCAGTCTTAAGCACCTCATTTTCATTGTACCATACAGAGAAAATACGCGGTGCCCAAAATTGGGATCTGCAACAGCCTGCTTAGCAAATTGCTTTAACCAGCAAATAGAAAACGCCAAAGAAAATGATGGGCTTAAGATTTTGCTCTATTAAGGATTCAGATGCCTGACTTCATTAAACAACCAAGGCAGGTTAGTCTTTTTTTCATACAGAATACAGCAAGGAGAAGGTTCACTATAGCCAGTATTGATAGGCAAGAATTCAAGTGCCTTAGGAATTTGCCCAGTGGAAACTTAGATACACAGGGCATTCAGGTACCCTTCAGAGCTGACTGGCAACCGAGTAGGGTATTTGGGAATTAGGCTCATATGTCCCACTTGTAAATTTATTGCTGAATGGTTCTTTTGAGTTTTATAGTTCCTTTCTTTGAAGATCTAAGAGGAGAATGTGTAGTTCTTTATGCCTATGTACATGACCAAAACAATAGAATTTATTTGTGCTCACAGTGATGCTAGGAGCAACAGTTATGGGTTCTTGGGATTTTTAATTGTCTTGCTTGGAAACACGAGCTGTCGAGATTCAGGAGACTGTTAACTGAGTGGTCATGACACATGCTTTTGTCATCTCATTTCCTCCATTGATTGTATTTGAAATGTATTGAATCCAGGAATAGTTTGAAGAAAAGCACTTGGGTCGAGATGTGATTAAACCAGAGATAGTATAAAAAGGGTGGAGTGTCTGAGACTTCAGTGTGCCTTGTCTAGCTGAAATGAATTTGAAATGTAGTATAAACTTACACCCTCATACGTTCCTGTGACAACCTACTTGACATAAAAAGCAGTTATACAGAACTATGAATTTGACCTCTTTGTGGCTAGGTTTAAATATAGCTTAAAATTGGAGCAAAATGAAGACTTAGATTTGGATGCATTTTTATGAATTTACGTCATTGCCTTATAACTCTATGGAAGCGAATGGACTGCATATGCCGATTCAGATGCATACAAGTCTGAACCTTAAGTATTTAAAATAGTATTGGATAATAATTTTAATGGTTTGGAGGTTGGAAAATATTATTTCTTTTACTTTGTTTTGTTTGAAAATTTCATCAGGCTTTGGAATGGTAACTTACCGGGGCATTATACTCGGATAGAAAGTATTTGTGTGTCTGGGCTTATTGACTGATAAATAGTAAATTGCAAGCTGTATGGTCAGAATACTTGCCAATGATTTGCAGATTGCAATACACATACTGAAGAAATTTATGGAAAACTTTAAATTCAAGGATTTCAACTTTAAATACATTAGGTAATTGTCTCTGCTTCAGATGTAGTGAAGCTGCTGGTTGGTACGGTGCAAAGGGCATGTTGGCAGCATCAGGTAAAAGCAGTATTTGGAACATTTTGTTCGTCACTGAATACTTGCAAATAGTGCCCTAAATAAAATTAAATAAGGAACATAAATACAGTTTAAAACCCCGGCAAATATAAAGAAACTGTGTAATTCTATATAACTTGGGAATACAGTATTTATCAAGTGTGGCGTTTTCTAGGCAAATGAGGTGGGGCTGCTGTCAGACCTTGCATTACAGTGACAATCATCTAGTCTAATTTTTGTATCTTGATCATATTTTGGTTACTTAATAGGGTCTAATCACCGCTGACCACAGCAAATAACATAAATGACAAATTTTGCTCTTTCTTATATTCCCAGGCACATCTTGATTGTTTTGGTTTTGTTGTTTTTTTTTTTTTTAATTTGGTTTGGTTTTAATTCTCTAGTCACTAAATGAACAGTATAGGCAACGTAATTATTACCTGTGCTGCAGTTTTCCTTTTCAATGTTGTTTGTTTCCTGAAGGATTACACTGCATGCTTTTCTTTGTTACTGGCTTCTTACAGCAGGAGATATGGTAAATGCACTATTTTCTGCCATGTCTTCACTGTATTCCCTCACTGAGTTTTCTACTCAGTCTTTCTAAAGAATTCCTTGTTTCATCTCTTAAAAATAAACTTTATAAAAGATGGTTTAAATGTCTTTACAGTGCATCTCTTAAGCCTCTAAATGGCCAAGGCATTAGTTAGGGCTTTTTGACTTTCCTTCTGTTCTTTTTTTTTGCTTTGGGCAAGTAATTTGAGTGAAAATACGAATGCTTTAGTGAAGTGCAATACACTGAAAGAACATTATCTCTTAATTTTAAATATATTCTGAATACAGGTAGAATGTGAGACTTGTTTAACATAATATTCCAGTTTAGTTATTGTATAACAGAATAAGAAATCCCAGAGGAATTTTGTTAGCAAGGTAAAATAGAATCTCATACACTCCTTATTATTGCAAAAGTTTCTTTAATCACATTGTTTAAACTTTTCAATACACTGTAATGCTTATTAGTGGTTTTTCATTTTCAACTGTCAGATAATTCCTTTTGCTAACTCTGGATAAATAGTACTCTCAATACTTCTGGTTTTAGTTACAGATGATTTATATATGACCAGACAGCTGATATAATAAAGAAGTATTGTGTTTTCCACTGTGTTGAACTTAGAGGTTCAAATGTGTTAATGCAATTGATTTGATTGTAATATTTTATAAAAGTTTCTTCAACTCAAATACCGTTAGTGATTCTTGTTGTCAAAGATTATGAAAGGAAATTAAATGTACTTTGAGCTGTAATGAGAGCAGATGGTCAGGGTCTAAACCAGAGGAAACAGAAATAATCTCATGGTCCCTCTTTGTTCTTGTTTTCCAATGAACACTACATTATCAGAAGTTCTTATTAAAGGCACTGAAATATATCTTCTTTTAAATGGGCATATGTGAGGAAATAAAGGAAAATTTTTCAAGATTTGGAATATCAGTTTGATATGCAGTTTCCAATGAAGGTTCCCCTTTTTGGCTATGTTTTCCTTTTATTTCTTTTGTTTATCAATTTGACATTTGATTTGTGTTTGAGTCAGAAGTATTCTGAGAGAGAAGTGGGTAAGGATCTTGAATAGACGTATGAAAATTGTCATGAGCTTTTAAAAATAAATACCTAAATAAATTTCATTTTTTATTGTTTGATGGTTGGGGGGATCCCAACCTGGGCTTGGTTGGGATCTGTATCCTTTGGTATGGTAAAGTCATCTAGTATTCAGAGGGGAAGATAATGAATGAAGAATCTGTTTAAACTTATGAGTGCACTCATAAGAATTTTCAAGTCTAGCATGAGTCTTTAAGATTTGAACTTCATTGATTACTTTTTTTTTTTAATGGAAGCAAAGGAAATAAAGGAAGTGGTGTAGCTAGCTACTGAGATGTTGTAGTCAGGCTAAGTGGTATTGGATAAAGGAGTTAATAGAATTCAAAATGAGAACAAAATCTTACCCATTCTGAACTACTTAAAATTTAAATACTTGAAATTTAGTAACTTTTTAGGAAACTTGAAGATGGAGAATGATGGAAATGGGACAGGCTAATACTGTATTGCAACATTAATGCCTTCTTGAACCCATTAACTTTTCTAAAAATGCACTGTTCTCTGCTAAATGGGGTTGTCTGGAGAGGTAAATGTTCAAAAATATCCAGGGACTGCAGACAATCCATTGTTTAAACTGGATCACCTCCACTATTAAAAAGTGGTGATGCGGGCTGTTTGCCTTTTTTTTTCACCCTATGTCTGATTTGTACATGCTTAGCTCTGTTTTCTTTTTTTCAGTCTTCAAAGGCCTGGGAAATATTTGTCGTTTTCTTTCCTTGATGATCCTTATACACGATGATGAAGTTAGTTCTCATAGTCTTTTCATAAACAAAAAATACTGAGTTCTGCAAGTCTTTTGTAATAGTGAAGTTCTTTCTGTAAGTCTTTGTTATTCCTTTATTCCTTTTAAATGGGAACACCAGAATAACTTGCGTTACACTTGCTTTGATCAATTGATGCAAACTGCAATAATGGAATAATTTCCCCTTGTCTTCTTTACTCTTATATGCACCCAGTTACTGCTTTCAACCATTTTTCCACAACATCGCAGTGGAAGCTTAATTTGGAGTGCTTCCCTAAGTCCTTCTCAGAAGCGTTCTCCCAAGATCTTGTCCCTTAATCTGTACCTGTGGCTTGAATCCCTTTTCGATATCCACGTTTTTGCATTTTGTTGTATTAGAATATGGTAGAATACAATATATTAGAATATAGCAGTAGTAGTTTGTTAAAAAAACACATCACTTTTTATGCCTGAAGAAATCTCATCATCATTAACGACCTTGCCAATACTAAAAATGATGGAGAGGACTTAAGCCTGCAGAAGGGTGCTTTTGTTACAATAGGTCTGTGCATAAAACTTTTCTCAAAGCAGAGATGCTTGAAGAAAAATTTTGAAATTTCCTGGTTTTATAACAAGTGTCTGGAGCCTCTTGGATTTATAGAATTTTAAGTACTGAAGGCATTATAATTTCTTTTATAGCATAAACTGTGTATAATAAACATTCTCTATCAACCTTGGGATACTGCATTGGGTTTGCCTAAGTAGAATTTCTAGAGGGATATCAAGTGTTTATTTGAAAATAAAAAGAGAGGGAGAATATACTTTCCCTGCAGTAATATGTTTCAGTTATTGATCCTTTTCCTTTAGTGAAATTTAGTGGCCAATGTTACTGCATGGAATTTTAATAAAAGTACCCATAATTCCAAGATAGAAAATGCAGGCAAACATAAGATCAATCAGAAGTCACCAATGTTAATTTCTAGTCATTTTTCTGGCAAATGGAAAAGGAAGGGGTGATCCTTCTTGTCTGGTCTGCCCCTCTTAACCTTACTAACTACTGTAAATAATTGCCATTAAAAGAAGTTGCCTCTTTCCAGAGTAAGTCTTTTGGATAAGATAATTTAACATTTTAGTAAATTACAAGGGGCAGCTTATCATGTGAACATTTGAGTTACTTGGTTTATATTTAGATTCTTTTCCTTCCCCTTGTTTAAAACTTGGGAGACTGGTATTTCTGTGCTTCTATAGCTTCAAAATATTTACTGAAAATGAGTGACCGTTGCATTTGAATGCAGAGAGTGTCCTTTGTGCCAGCTTCTCCCTGTAATGTTCAGCGGCTAAAATAGAATTCTGCTGGAACACTGAGTCACGAGGGCTGACCCAGCAGAGCACTGTGTATGTGACACATAATGAAAGGTTGAACTGTCTGTCTCTGAGGTGGCGTAGCAGATCAAATCACAGAGGATCAGGCGGAGGTATGTTGCCTTGCTCTGAGTGACAGAAGTTAATAATTAGTGACAATGATTGACAGATACACTCCATCTGCCGCTCTGACGCCTAGGAGCGGTTATTCCACAACTGTCTGCAGGCACAATGAACTCCTCTGGGAGAGAAAGATGGTCTGTGATTGACAGCTGCCTCCGAGAGAGACAGGCCACTGACAGTAAAGTCACTGTCAGCAAAAGTGTTGGAGTCTCCCCCTGTTCCCTGGAAGTTTCACTAGCTGTATATATTTATTCTCTTTCATTTATCATGTCAGGTGGGGTTTTAAATATATTACTAGCCAGACGATTTCTTAACTGCAGTTTTTTTCCCAGTGGTAGTGTAGAGATCCATATACAGTGAGATGACTTCACCTATCTTTGGCTGAATGAAATACTGTACACCAGCATACTGACATAGCTATATCTAATTAATCTGTCTTTCTGTCTGTTGGGAAAGAAGAAATCTTACATTACTTTCTCTGTATATTGATATTTTGAATGTTCAAGTAACAAAATGTTACATTTTTAATACTTTCAAATGCAGAAAAAACATTTGGAAAGACTTGGTAATTTAACTTAAGTCATGTGGTATTAAATAAGTGCAAACAGTATTAAACTTTTGTGGGTCTCATTTCTTAGCATAATACTAGCAGCCTTCAATATTTGGGAAGATTTGAGAGTATAATACTTCTTTTTAGTTTTGTTTTGTTTTCTTTTATGTTGCTTTAGTATATCCAGAATATGTTTAGCCAAGCCCTACATAAAATTGCAGTTGTGGAGCATTAGATACCAAGCCGTTTCCATTTAGCAGGAAGTAGGTCTTACCCTACCATGCATATAAAAAGAAATTCTGTGGTCCATTCATAATTGCCTACTTTCTTCCTTCTAGCATATGAGACCACAGAAAAGAATAGAGTTACTGCTCCGATAAGTTCTCACAGATGCTTCAGTAGTTCTTTATAGCGTATGGTTCTTTTACTTTGAGGATGTTATTTTTGCACTGGTTTGTGAAGCTCTAAGGTGAGGTCTTGTTTTGATAATCAAATATGATATACTAGGTAGAGGAGATCTATGTGGAATTTTGTTCCTGTTTCCTTTCTTGTTTTGAATCCCTCCCCACAGTTTTCTGTAGCTATACATTTTGGATTGCCTGGCTAGATAAAAAACTATCAAATGTAGAATGAACAAAATACTGGAAGAGGCTTCCTCTTTGCTTCTTTTTGTGGTAACCCTTATTATGGTCTGTAGCGGTAGATACAAAGCTTAAATTTTGAGTTTGCTTTTTCTTCAAAAAACAATTAATAAATTTGTGTGTTGTTTTTAAGTGATCAGGTAATACTCATGCACAGGTTGTGTGTTGTGATAGCTGAAGAAATCTAAATGGATTCAGTCATAATAGAAAGCTTGTCTGTAGAGAGGCCTGGTTAGCTTCCATCTTGCTGTTACTGTTCTCTTGCTATATTGTGGTGCTAAAATCTCTGCT
>VZTQ01007809.1:9010-19976 GCA_013400755.1 Pelecanoides urinatrix | reverse complement strand
GGTTTGGGGGTTTTTGGGGGGGCTTGGGAGGTTCTTTGAGGGGAGTTTTTTTGGGGGGGGAGTTTGGGGGTTTTTTGGGAGTTTTTGAGATTTTTGGGGCGGTTGTTTCTTTTGGGGGGCATTGGGGTTTTTTAGGGGTGTTGGGCGGGGTAGGTTTTGGGGGATGTTGGAGGTTTTTTTGGGGGGTTTTAATACCTGTATGGGCTTTTTCCTGGCACAGCTGCGGGTCAGCAAGGAGCAGGAGCATTTCTTGGTGGCCCCGCAGGGGCTGGCGTGCAGCGAGGTGACAGCGGCCAGCCTGGTGAGTGTCCCCGTCCCCCCCGCACCCCGAGGCAGGGGGGAACCAGCTCTGAACCCCCAAATCCCCCCTAGATCAAGGTGAACGTGCTGGGGGCCGTGGTGGAACAGGGCAGCACCGGCTTCGCCCCCGACGCCCGCAGCTTCAGCCTCCACGCCGCCATTTACGCCGCCCGCCCCGACACCCGCTGCATCGTCCGCCTGCACACGCCGGCCACCGCCGCGGTAAGATATTGGGGGGGTGGGATTTTTGGGGAGCAAGGAGGGGGGGGATGTCGCCCTACCTACCCGCTCGGTCGCAGGTGTCGGCCATGCGCTGCGGCGTGCTGCCCATCTCCCGCGCCGCCCTGCTGCTGGGGGACGTCGCCTACTTCGATTTCCGCGGGGAGGTGGAGGACGAAGCCGATCGGGTCGAGCTCCAAAAATCCCTCGGACCCACCTGCAAGGTGAGGGAGGGGACGAGGGCCACCGTACGGACCCCATCCCCTCCTCCTTGTCCCGCTGACGTCCCCCTCCCCGTGCTCGGTGCTGCAGATCCTGGTGCTGCGCAACCACGGGGTGCTGGCGCTGGGCGACACGGCCGAGGAGGCCTTCTACAGCATCTTCCATCTGCAGGCGGCCTGCGAGATCCAGGTGAGCGCCCGGGGCGTGCGCTGAGCTGTGTACGGTCTCAGCTGCCAGCGGGACGCCCCTGGGAATAAGCACCGAGCTGTGTACGGTCTCTGCTGCCAGCACCGTGCCCCCGGGAGCTTGCACTGAGTTGTGCCGGGTCTCGGAGGCCAGCACGTTGCTGCACGTGCTGAGCTGTGCTGGGTCTCTGCTGCCAGCGTGGTGCTCTAGCACCGTGCACTGAGCTGTGCGAGGTCTCTGCAGCCAGCGCGGTGCTCTAAGACCATGCACCGAGCTGTGCCAGGTCTCCGCAGCCAGCGTGGTGCTCTAGCACCGTGCACTGAGCTGTGCGAGGTCTCTGCAGCCAGCGCGGTGCTCTAAGACCATGCACCGAGCTGTGCCAGGTCTCCGCAGCCAGCGTGGTGCTCTAGCACCGTGCACTGAGCTGTGCGAGGTCTCTGCAGCCAGCGCGGTGCTCTAAGACCATGCACCGAGCTGTGCCAGGTCTCCGCAGCCAGCGTGGTGCTCTAGCACCGTGCACTGAGCTGTGCGAGGTCTCTGCAGCCAGCGCGGTGCTCTAAGACCATGCACCGAGCTGTGCCAGGTCTCTGCAGCCGGCGCGGTGCCCAGGATGGGACAGAGCAGCGCAGCCCTGCAGCCACGGGGGCCGTGGGCAGGTCCGGGTCCTCCCGCTGCTCCCCGTCCGGCTGCATCAGCTGCCTCTCCCCGGGCTCGGCCGTAGGTGTCGGCGCTGGCGAGCGCGGGCGGCGTGGAGAACCTGATCGTGCTGGAGCGCGCCAAGCACCGGCCCCACGAGGTGGGCTCCGTGCGCTGGGCCGGCAGCACCTTCGGGCCCATGCAGAAGAGCCGCTTGGGCGAGCACGAATTCGAAGCCCTGATGAGGATGCTGGACAACCTGGTGAGCACCGGCCGGTGCCAAAACCCACAAAAATCTTTTTCTTTTTTTTAATCCCTATATTATTCACGACCAAGCGCTCTCTGCCTTTCCAGGGTTACCGTACGGGCTACACCTACCGCTACCCCTTAGTGCAGGAGAAGAGCAAGCCCAAAAGCGACGTGCTCATCCCCGCCACGGTGACGGCCTTCGTCTTCGAGGAGGAGGCGGCCCCCGTCCCCGCGCTGCGGCAGCACGCCCAGAAGCAACAGAAGGAGAAGACGCGGTGGCTCAACACCCCCAACACCTACATGAGGGTCGAGGAGCAGCAGGGCAGCGCCGGCAGCCAGAAGACGAAGACGACGGTGCGGGGCTGCTGCGGCAACCCGGGGCAAGGGGGGGGGTGTTGGGGTTAATTTGGGAAGGGGTCTGGCTCGGGGAACGGCATCAGCCGGATAGTGAGTGGGGGGAATATTTGGGTACCATAAAAAGGGCAGATGGGGGGGATGCCTGGGATTTCATTGATTCCATCAAAATTTGGTGTGCAGAAACACCCAGAAGTGAGAAATGCTTCATCCGGTGCCTTTATTTAACGCAAGCTTTCCTTCCCTCCTCTATTCCCCCCCACCTCGTAATAATATTTATTTTGAAATCCCACCTCCCCAGCCCAGGGGGCTGAGCACCACAGGCTTTATCGGGGTCTCCCCTCTATGCAAGACGCATTTATCAGGGTCTCCCCCCTAAGCAACATACATTTATCGGGGTCTCCTCTCTCTACGGCGCATATTTATTGGGGTTTCATCTCTGCGATGCACAGTGGCTGAAAGCGGACGAGGTGGAAAAAGGCAGCAGCGGGACCCCCATCCGAATCGAGAACCCCAACCAGTTCGTGCCCCTCTACACGGACCCGCAGGAGGTGCTGGAGATGAGGAACAAGGTACAGTCCCCTCCCAAAAGCCCCAGAGGCTTTCGGACACGGGTGCAGGGGGTCTCAGCAGACCCCAGGGTGGCAGGGGAGGCTTTTTCCCCCACCCTCGCTCTGCATCTCGCCCGCAGATCCGGGAGCAAAACCGCCAGGACGTGAAGTCGGCCGGGCCCCAGTCGCAGCTGCTGGCCAGCGTGATCGCCGAGACCAGCCGCAGCCCCGTGCGTCACCCCGTGTCCCCAGCACCCGTGTCCCCATCTCCCCTCCCCGCAGCGCCCAGCCCTTCCCCGGCATCCCACCGGCTGGGGGGGTGACGCCGCTCCGGGGCGGGGGGGTGTTTCAGTCCACAGAGAGCCATTTGGGGGATGCGGAGACCAAAGAGGCGTCCCAGGAGGAGGCACCCCCCGAGCCAGAGCCCCCCAACCCCTTCAGCCAGCTCACCGACCAGGAGCTGGAGGAGTACAAGCAGGAGGTGGAGAGGAAAAAGCTGGGGCTGCAGGGTAGGAGGGGTACGGGGGGAGCCCTGATCCCAAAATC
Organism: Pelecanoides urinatrix; assembly: GCA_013400755.1. Taxonomy (NCBI): domain Eukaryota; kingdom Metazoa; phylum Chordata; class Aves; order Procellariiformes; family Procellariidae; genus Pelecanoides; species Pelecanoides urinatrix. The sequence goes on along the minus strand of VZTQ01007809.1, from coordinate 16,713 downwards.
CCCCTCGGGGCCGGCACCCGGCGGGACGTCGGGGCCAGCACGTCTCTCCGCTGGCAGGCGAGAAGGACGCCGCGGCAGAGGAGAGCCAGGCTCCCCCCGCCAAATCGCCCCCCACCTCCCCGCCGCAGAGCCCGGCCGCGGCGCCGGCAGAGAGCCCGACGCCTGCGGAGCCCTCGGAGGGTGAGTGGGCTGGCGAGCGCCCCGGCTCACCAGCCGAGAGGGTCTCCAGCGAGGGGCTGAGGGTGGCTGTAGCCAAACTCCACTGAAACACAGATAAATGTCACCCCCGGGTCCCTTCGTCTTTCCCCGGGGGGGGGTCCCCGCTCCGGTGGGGATTCATCACCGCAAAGGCACCAAAGCCGCCGCTTGCCTCGAACGTCACGGCGGGAGGACGTGAGCATCCGCCGGTGGCTTTGCGGGGCGGCAGGGGACACCTCCGTCCCCCTCCTAACGCACCGATGGGCACAATATTCCCATCGTTATATTCCCCCGAGCGCAAATTTGTCACCTACAAATCGCGGCGGGTCTCGGGGCAGGGGAGAGGGCAGCGGGAGCGTGCGGCTTCTCACTTTCTCATCGTGTCTCATGGTGTCTGTCTGTCTGTCTCCACAACGTCTTCCTTTCTCTTTCCTCCACGCGTGGCTTTCACCCAAGGAGTTACCTCTGACTCTGAATACTTGTCACTGTAGTAAGTACGGAGAGGCCGGCCTCGAGCCTCGCTGCGGGAGGAGGGACGCGGGCGACCGCGCTCCCCGCTAGCTCGGGGTGCCCTTGCTCTCCATGGTCCGTTTCGGACGCGCTCCCACGGGGAGCAGCGCCCTGCTCAGGGTTTCGCAGAAGGAAATGCCTTGGGTCGCCTCGTTTTCTTTGCTGCCCGCTTTATTTCCAGCGGTGAGGCCGGGACGGAGCCAGCCGCCCTCCGCGCCCGCCTCTTCCCGGCTCTCCATCCCACTGTCGCTTGTCCTGCGCGGGGAGGAGGGGGGGGAAGGCTCAGGAAAGCGGCGCCTGCGGCAGGAGGGGATCAGGTCCCAGCGCTCTCCATCCACGGGGGCCAAATCCTGCTCCTGCCCAGGTCAAACTGGCGAGCTGGGGGGGGATTTAAACCCCCACAGCGCCGGCCACTGCTGCCCCACGCCTCACGTCTTCCCTTTCCCCTTGCCAAGGTGACAAGAAGGCGGACGGCGGCCAAGCGCCAGCCGATTCCGCCGCCGAGAAGGAGCCGCCGGCAGTGGTGAACGGGAAGGACGAGGAGCAAAGCACCGAGGACAGCCTGGGCAAAGGGGGGGACCGGACGACCTCCCCGGCCAACGCCGACTCAGATGCCCCCAAGGAGAAGGAGACGGTGACCAGCAGCCCCGTCTCCCCTGAGGGTTCACCCTCCAAATCACCCTCTAAGAAGAAGAAGAAATTCCGGACCCCATCTTTCCTGAAAAAAGGCAAAAAGAAGGAAAAGATTGAATCTTGAGTCTCCTCCGAGGCCTCCCGCCGCAGCGGCGGCCGGGCACCTCTCTGGATGGAGGCGCCGAGGCGGAGGGGACGGTTCCTGCGTCGTGCGTCTGGCCGAGGCGCAGCCGAAAACCCCGGAGTCGAGTTGTTTTCCGGGTACTCCTGGCACCGAGGCACCTCGTCCCCCGTCACCTGCTTTTGGAGCCGGTCACCGAGCTTACGAAAGATTGTGGCCCCCGTTTGCCGCTTGGGGAAATACCCACTGCGATCTCCCTCCTCCCACGAGCTCTCCCTTCTCCCTCCCGGGCACCAGCCCCTCCCCATGCGCGGGCTGAGGGTTGGGTTTTTTTCCCCCCTACCCATCGCTTGCAGAGCCCTCGCGAAACGTGGGGCATAGCCCGGATCCGCTTGGCTTGAGGAAGAAAAGGGTGTTTTGTTGTTGTTTCTTTTTTTTCTTTACCTTCTGTTTCAAGCTCCGCTGGAATGACGTTGGCTTCACCCCCGGGGCAAAATTGTTCGCTGCTTCGTTGGGGGAATTGGATCAAGCCGAACGCGGAGGGGATTGCTCTCCCCGAAGAAGAGGCCGAGGCGGTGGGCCTGGGAGCCTTTCCTTCCCGGATCGTAATCTTCCTCTCCCCGGGCCGGAGAGCCACTTTCAGTCCCCTTCTCCTGGTGCCACCATCTCACATATTCGCCGTACGAGGAAGAGCGGCAGGATTTCACACCGCTGGGAAAGCCCCCACTGCGCCGCACGAACCGCACCTGAGAAGAGAGAAGAAAAGAGCCTCCGCAAAGTGTCTGTTATTTAAAACTGAGCAAAACTTCACTCACTAAGTGCTACTTCGGGATGAACACACGCTGCCGATTCACTTCAGTCAGAGGCACTGCCATCACCACCACCCCCATCCCCGACACCACTTCACGGCGATGCCGGCACGCACGGCCGAGGCTGTGCCAGGTCTCCGCTCGCACCGACCCCGGGCTCGGCGAGCGCCCGTCCACGCGGCTGAGGCCAGATCGTCGCTTTTCCGCAGCTCTGGACTCCCGAGCACAAGTTAAAATCCTCCTTTGGTGTTTCCTTCCCGCCCAGCCTCGCCTCCCTGCCTCCAGTGCTCCGTACGGCGACACAACCATGGTTACAACCTCCCGAAGGGAAGAAGAAAACCAGCGATGCCGATTTGCCCTGCAGCCGCTCCAATGCTGATATTTAGGGGACAAAAACCAACAAGGATCATCCTCCCGCAAGCCACAGGGATTTGCCATCTTGGGGTGCTCGCCCCAAGCCTGCCTGCGTGGGCAGTGCTGCCCGTGGGGACCGGGCACCCCTATCCAGCGGGGGCTCGGGCTGTGGTGGGGACCCCCAGAACCCCCTCTCCGAGGGCACTGGGTTTCCTCACCCCAATATGGTTTTCGCACGCACCAGCACCATGTTTTCAAAGTCTTTTCGCTGCTGCGTGGCAGCTCTCAGCTTTTGTTTTCCCCTCCGGAAAAGCCAGGTGGCGATTTTGGGGGCAGTGAGGACACGGGGCACAGGCAGCCGAGGAGGTTTGTAAAGGCAGGTTGGGCTGCGATACGGGGCGTGCCAGGCGAATTCTGAATTGTAAAAGTAAAACGTCCAAAAGCTTTTAAAAATTGCAAAAATACACACCTGGCAGGTATCTTGCCAGAGCCCCAGGGCCAACCTGAGCCCCGTTTTTGGGGAGAGCGTTTGCCCTGCCCAAAGTCCACGCCGAGCTCCAGCGCTGGGGTTAGAGCCACAGCTCCCCATCGTGTTCCTGCAGAATGGGGGGGACCCCGAGCTCCTAAATTCACTGTCTGCGAGGGACGGCACAAACACCAGCCCCCTGCTCTTGCCTATATCCAACGTCTATTCAGCAGACAGCCTTCGAGACGCAAACCACAGCTCTGTAACCGTTTCCCATGGGGTGTTGTTTACTGCCACTGATTTTAAGGCTCTTTCAGGCCATTTTTGTCCCTCTGCATGACCCATGCCAGGAAAGCCCCCGCAGGGGTGGCTGCGTTGCCTCCCCAAGACGGTACGGTCGCTCCCAGGGTGATTAACTGAATTAACAACACTGCCGCACACCCCACCGCCGGACCGGCCAGTGCTGCCGCAGGGAGGCTGCAGCCCTTTTTTTCTCCGAGGGTCTGTTCCCAGGGGCTTTGCAACCCCTTTTCTCTGAGGGCCTGGGGCTTTGCAGAGGAGACAGGGATTTATTTTCCCCCCCCTGTGGAAGTCCGGGGTGCGTTCGGCATCTCATGCAGCGTAGGGAAGCCAGAGATACCGATGCCTTCAGCAGGGAGGAAGGCTCAAATGGCCACCACCGCGATGCAGGGCCTCGACGCTCAGCTAGAAGAAAACAGACACAGGATCACATCGACGCCGCAGCTCCCCCACCTGTCAGGGCATCCCCGGGACCACCCCTCCAGATAACTTACCCCCTCTCCCCTGCCGGCGTGTTGCCTGCTGCTTTCTTCTCGCCTCTTTTTTGGCAAGGCTGCCCGGACCCGAGCACCCCAGGCCGGGCTCTGGGTGTGAGTTTTCTGCAGCGGGGAGGCAGGGATGTATCCCTGGCTGCGAGGCAAATTGTTGATCCGGTGCCCTGAGAGGTGCCGATTGCTGCCCACGGAGCCTCATGCTCATCGCCCTCCATATTTGCACCCTCAATTGAAAAGAAGAGAGGCCGGATTTCCATCTTCGGCCACAGATATGCCGACACACCGCAGGAAAGGAGGGCGATGCCGGGGTTTCAACCGGAGTCAGCACCCGTCTTGCTACCTGGGGCTGGCAGACACCCCGGGACCAGCCCAGCGGGCCCCGGCGAGGGTGCGGTTGCCGAACACCCACTGAAATGAGGCTGAGAGGAGGCTGCCCACCCGTGGGTCTGCCACCGTGGCCGGAGGGGAGCATGGCCGGGCGGGAGCGGGGCGTCCCCCTGCCTGCGGGCCGGCGAGGGCAACCACCGGTGTCTGACAATCGTCGCTGGAAAGCGCTGTGTAACGCCTGTCTGTAAATAAACCCCGTGTTTGGCACCCGCCAGCGCTGTGGAGCTCGGGGGGGCTGAGGGGGTGTCATGGCCTTCGTCTGGGGCTGGGCTTGGGCAGGGGCCTGGGGCTTGGGCAGGGGCCTGGGCTGGAGCGGGGGATCACAGCCTCGCTGCAGGCCCGTGCCGGGGTGGGGGAGATCACGGCCTCTCCGAGGCTCTGGGCCCGCACCCCCCCGGCTCTGGATGCGGAGGGGAGGCCGCCGGAGAGGGAGGGTTCAGCCGCCTCACCGCCTTGGGGACCCCCCCGGACCGTGTTCGCTGCGGAACCAAAGTGCGGCGGCATCGGTTCCTGGGCGAGTGGGGGGGGAGACCGGAGCGGGAGGGCCGGAAGTGGGGGGTGCAAGGGGCCGTCCGGCCGGAAGCGCGGGCACTGAGGGGCGGCCATGGGCCGCAGCCGCTCCCGGTCGCCGCCGCGGCGCGGTGAGGGGGGGACGGGGACGGGGACAGGGACGGGCCACCGGGAGAGGCCGGGGGGGAGGAGAGAGGCCGGGGGGGCCGGGGCTGCGCCGAGGGGCGGATCCGGGGACGGAGCTGTGCTGAGGGGGGGAAGATGGAGGAGCCAGGCCCGGGACGGGGAGCCCAGGCCCCGGCCCAGGGGGAGGAGAAGGCCCTGGGACCCCCCCCAACCCTTGGGCCAGGGGGTGAACCCCCTCCACGGCGCGGGGGGGGCGGTGATGAGGCCTCGGGTCTTCGCTCTGGGGAGAGCAGAGGCTGCCTTCCTCCTCCTCCTCCTCCTTCCCCCGCACACCGGCTCCCTCCACGCCCCTCCGCTTTTCGGGGACCGGTCTGCCGACAGGTTGGTCACCCCACTCCTGGGCGAAGGGCTTTTCCTGCCGCTCTTCCCACTTCCGAGGGTGCCGGTGGGGATCTCTGAGCCCAGGCAGGGAGGGATCGGGGGGAGGAGGTGGGCGGGGGTTGTTATGGGGTCTCTCCTTGGAAGTTGTCGCAGCATCGACGGGATTTTCCTTGAAAAGCGGGCAGCGAAGGGGGAGAGACGTGAAAGTGTGCTGCCTTTTTCCAAGCAGAGCGCAGGCGTTCGCGGTCCACCTCACGGGAGAGGGAGCGGAGGCGGAGGGAGCGATCCCGGTCCCGGGACAGGGACAGGAGGAGGAGCCGTTCCCGCTCCCCGCACAGGAGACGGTCCAGGTGAGGGGCAGAAACGCCAACGCCGGGGCTGGGGACAAGCTGGGGAGCCCGGCTGAGGCACGGTTGGGGTGGCACGGTGGGAAGTCGTTAATGCTGGAAAACCGTCTACGGTAACGGCACAGCCGGGGAACTGCAAATCCGGCTGCGTTTGCAACGTCAGGTCGCCGAGACGGCATCGATCCAGCTCCTCCTCCCCGCCACGGCTGAAGGAAAGGCGGGATGAAGAGAAGAAGGAGATAAAGGACTCCAAAGGCAAAGAGCGTCAGATCACGGGTGAGGGGGTGGATTTTCCTCCTTAAATACGTCCTGGGTGCTGAATTCCCCGCTGGGACCAGCCCAGGGGGTGCCCAGGTGCTTGATTTAAAATGTTTTTGGTGAATCCCGATGGCCGCTTGCGTCGAACTCTCTTATTTTGTTGCCTCGGCAGAGGAAGATTTACAAGGCAAGACGGAAGAGGAAATTGAGATGATGAAGACGATGGGCTTCGCCTCCTTTGACACGACGAAAGTGAGTGTGGATCGGCGCGCCGGAGCCCGCAGCTGCCGCCCGCCGCGGCGCCGTGCCCTTTTTGGGGATAATATGCTGAGTTTTGGCACCTTTTTTTTTTCTTAACATCTTTCAGGGGAAGAAGGTGGACGGCGCTGCCAACGCGTACGCCATCAACGTGTCCCAGAAGAGGAAGTACAGGTTTGTGCCCAGCCTTTTTTTTTTTTTTATAGAAAGATTTTTTGACCAGATAACACAGTGCGGAGGAAACTCCGCAGCCGGACATGGCAGCTGCCGTCTCTGGGGATGGGGGGGACAATCCGACTTCCCGGCCCTCCGGCGAAGGTGCAATTTGCAGTTTTTACTGTCAAAGAGAGGCGAGAGGGCTCTTTTTCTCCTGGAAACGGTGAAAACGGAGAGATGAGGAGCAAAACAGCCATGGCTCGGGCGCCTCTTTTAGCCAGACAAGCGCCGAGCTCCTCGAACGGCCCGCGCCTCCTCGCCGGGAGCTTTCCCGCCCTCCTTGGTGCAAATCCCAGGGGAATTCCATTCCCCGTGGCCGCGGTTCCGGGCCGCCCTCGGGTGTTTTTGGGCTGACGCCGTTCCCTCCCCGCGGCGGCAGGCAGTACATGAACAGGAAAGGAGGATTCAACCGGCCCCTGGATTTCATCGCCTGACGCCGGGCTCGCTCGGGGGAGAACCGCCCGCCCGGACGGACTTCGCTTCCCGCCGCACGCGGCTCGGAGACCGGATTTCGGAGGAATTTGGGTTATTCCCAACAAATCCCGCTGTGCTCGCCCTGCCCCGCGACCGGAGCGGGTACGCGTCACCGTTTCCCCGGAGTCTTTGATTTTTTTGTGTGTGTTTTTTTTACGATATCCCTCGAGGTTGGTTCCTCGCCGGGATTCCGTGGTGGTTTTCTCGTTGTTGTTTTTTTGACGCTGTTCCAATAAAACCCCGTGGAGATTTTTCCTTTTATTTTTGTAATTTAGGAATAAATGAGGCAGCTGCCGGAAACCTCCGGCTGGTTGTTTGCCTGAGCCGCTGCGGTTGTGGCTTTTGTTCCCGTGTCACTCAAATACGTATAAATTTTATACAAATAAATTTAAAAGTGTGTGACGGCGGCAGCGCCCATTTGGGGCCTTTTTTTGCGGAAAACCCCTTTTTTGGCTTATTTTTGGACGGCCTGGCTGGGTATTTTCCAGCAGCAGGCTGTTTCTCGCTCGCTGCTTTGCTTCCGTCTTTTGCTAATTAACTTCTTTTGCTAATTAACGGCCGGCTCGCCCTGGGGGTGGCCGGAGGGGGAGGCTGAGGGATACGGGGTGCTGCACTGGGGTGCTCCCAGTTTTGGTGGGGAGGGCTTTGGGTGCTCTGCCCTGCAAGGGTCACCGAGCCCTGCCCAGGGTGGGGCTNCACGTTGCCACCTGACGCTGGTGCCCCGCCCCCTTTCCGCTTCCCGCCCCGCCATTGGCTGTCCAGGCAGGAAGTGGCAGGGCGTGCCGCCCAACGGGGCCAGGCGGTTGGGAAGGGCCGGAGAGGCGGTCGGGTGGGCGGGGCGCCGCGGGGGGCCGGGCCAAC
>VZTQ01007803.1:0-11431 GCA_013400755.1 Pelecanoides urinatrix | reverse complement strand
TTAGGATTTTTTTTTTTTTTAGTGGGCAGTTTCCTTTGCAGTGTAATGGCGTATGTGCAGAAGTCAGGCATCAAGGATGAGGTACTGAAGGTGGAGCTTTTTGCCTTCACTGTAATTTATTGGCATTGTCAAGTTACTGATTTTCTTAAAAACTTGTTAGCATTTTCCAATGCTGAGCAACAGAAGGAAAACATATTCTTTGCTATTTTTTTGTGAGCTATTTTCTGTTCCCGGTTTCTCCTACTAATCTTCCACTCAAATTGCCAACTGTTCTAAGCCAACCAAGAGTACTATTTTTCAAACTGTCTTTAGTGTACAAAAGCGCAGGTGTGTTAGTGTGCATATGTTGTCAAGAAAATTTCTGACAGCCTCAATTTCTTAATGTGAGGAAATATGTACATATTGTATATACAGTAATGAGCTACTTTGAAGTCGAATTCCCATTTATACATGTTTACTTCCAGGTCTGCTAATCTGCAACAAGATCTTGGCAATGGTCCTGACCTCTCTGTTTCTTTCTTTTTTTTCTTTACTGCTGTGTGTGATCTCCTGTAAAGCAGGTTACAGTCATCACTATTGTATATATGTGTTTGCATGTGTGTGCCTTGATAAATTCTCTCTTTTGGAGCTCTGAATTTTTCATTTCAAGTCCAGCTGGTACAATTGTGAACTCATCTTTCCAGTATGCTCCTCTGTGTCAGATTGCCAACTTCCAAAATGTTTGACCAAGTGTTTTGATTAAGTGCCCTAAGGAAAACTGTCTGTATACTTGTGAAAGGGCATGCTCTGTATAGGATGACTGTGTACAGTATAAATCTATAAAATGTGGAAGTGTTTATAAATTTATCTGACAAATATTTATCATCCATGTAACAAATGCAAAGCTATTTAGTGTACATCAGATTAATAAAGGGGCATTTTTTTGCTCCACTATATTCAAATAAAGATTTGTTCTCTGCAATGAATACACATCAGGTGTGATAATAGACGGAACATCATTCTTCACTAGCCACAAAATACTGAAAACAGTTTTACCTTTATTAGATCTTTTACAAAGGCTTTCTATAGATCTCATCTTTAGTGCCTGTAATAGAGGTTGAACATGTATTAAAAGAAAACATGGAACAAGTTAATAAAGTTAAAGAAATGTAAACAACCATAAAAAAAGACAAAGTAAAAGTTGCTATGGTTGCAAGAAAAAAAAGTTGTTTAGCTAACCAATTCATATTTTTATGGTACATAATTGCACAAAATAGACATCTGGCCTTTCACTATATAACTGCACTGCAGGGGTATGTTATCACCCAAAGGGTTTAATCTAACTCTGTGTAAAAAGCATACTGCTGCAAGGTATGATGATCCATGCATCCGAAAGGCCAATGGGAATTTATACAATAAACTATGGTTCCATAAGAGCTTGGTATTCACCAAAAAACCCACCCCAAACTCAAAAAACTGAAGCAGCACTGCAACAACATTAGTTTTTCATTGCATTTGTGCACTAAGGGCCTCAGAAAAGCTTCAACTAATCAAATGTGGTAGCTTTAAAATAACAAAAAACTGCTGAGTTAGTTATATTCTGCCATCTCCATGCCTGGATCAGAAATACATTTCCAAATATAGGTTATTCCAAACAGATGATAGACTAAACAAAACACATGAGCCTCTTCAGCTGTGTCACCAAGAGGGAAAAGTTAAGCTACATATGAATTGAAGTGTTTTTCAGCTCAGGCAAGAGCACCATCTGCAAAACCCAACAACCAAGGACAAAATTCAGGTCGTCCAGAGAGGCGGATGCCCCATCCCTGGAAACATTCAAGGTCAGGTTGGACAGGGCTCTGAGAAACCTGATCTAGTCGAAGATGTCCCTGCCCATGGCAGGGGGCTTGGAGTAGATGACCTTTAAAGGTCCCTTCCAAGCCAAACTATTCTATGATACTATGATCCTATGTATGATTTTGTGACTGTTCTTTGGCAACTGGAGTTTTTTTGTGGTACAGTACAGAAGAAACTTTCTCCATTTATTAAGTACAACCAACAGAAGTATTAATCCATATTTTAAATGCCCTTAAATGTGCACCCTCACCTACCTGCCTTTGAAGGGGATCAGTAATATAACTACACTGCTCTTGTCCTTTAGTGAAGATGAAGCTTTTATGCATGTGTCTCCTACTCTCATTCTGGGAAGAAATCAACCTCTTCTGTGCAGAGGATAACAATCCAAAAGGGAGTGTGGGAGAAGATTTGCACATATTCTTCACAGCTACCTTTCTGAAACTTCACCTAATCTCTAGAAAACCTTCAGTAGCAGGGAATCTTGTACTGAACCACATCATCCTGCAAAAAGGATGTTTCAGCTTGTAGGACTGCATTCCTCCAAAGAATTTTGCAAGCTTACGTGTATATATTCCTGGCTGACACAGTTATGCTAGCAAAAAGGTGATGCTTAATTCAGAGCAGTGTGTGTGTGTCTATATACCCTGTGAGACAAGACAAGTACATAGAGTCTGTGGATGCAAATGTAAATGGAGCGGGTTTTTGTGGTATTGAGCACTGTGTATACCTGAGACCAAATGTTAAAATAGATACATGCATCCTCCATATGCTTTGGTTTCCACTAGGATGCCAGCTACGCTATGATTATCATTTAGTCCATTGCAATTGTGAAGTTACACACTTGATATATTGGGCTTATGTGAGATCAGTATCTAACCTGAACCGCTCCCTATCCCATTTAGTCCTCTGTGGAACTTTTTTATAATGCTTTACATTGACAGCAGAGAAAAGAAACATTGACTTAAAGTTCCTCATAGACTTTCCTGAAAATATTAAGCTGAACTGAAAATCATACCATTCTATATGTTTTCTGGTGGCACCACATGGAAACTTTCACAGCATACAGGTGAATCCACTCTTTTTCTGCAGAAAGCATACTTTCACATCATGTTACTTCTGGCTTTCAGAGTGGACCTAACTGGTCTGATTAGGACTGCAGTAATGATTTTGTATTACTATAGCAGACTAAGGTTCTATGTGCAAAATAGCTTGGGAAGACACCAAAAGCCATGTTACAGGAGAGGAGGATGGAAAGCAGGGTAGAGCTTGAAGTAAGGGCCTGACCACACCGGTTGCTGAATTATACAAACACAGAAGTCTGTCAGCTGTGATCCATGTACCACTATAAACCGCACTAGGGTACACCGTCGTCTTCAAAGTGCTGTAGGGCTTCTGCTCAGAAAGCCAAATGCTGTCCCTACATTTAAATCCAGAGGCAGAAGCTGCAGCTGCTGCCAGTGGTGGTACTGCCTGAACAAACTACATTTGGAAATGCCTACACTAATCAATCGAGGCAATGTTTCCAGCTTTGAAAATGAGAAGACAAACCAGTGTCAGCCTTATCAATACTTGAGTAACTTCTGTTATCCTTCAGAAAAACCAGACTGTGGCACTTCTAGCCACAGCATGGGAAATTGTTGAAGTATTCCTCAAACACATTGTCCAATGCTGAAAAAAATAGGTACTTAAGAATCGTTAGCTACAAGAATGAAGTGTGAAATGCCTGCTGTAACCACTTAAAATGTTGGTTGGATATCCAGATAGTTTGGCTGAAGTCTAATCAGATACAGCCTAGGCTACAGATCTAATTTCAATTCTCCCACGGGCAAGTGGCACTTTAATTAAAAAAGTTTCATGATAATGCACAGAGTTGGGCTATTGCAGAACGACCATGGTTTTGTCAGTGATTACAACAGCTCTGAATTGTGCATTTTGCAACAGGTTGTATCATAATGTATTAATTTTGTGTGCCCATAAAGACTGCAAACCTCTTAACCCCAGGAATCTCAATTCCTGACTCTAAATAAAAACATCCTTTGCTTTGCAGTCAGACTGGACTTTACAAAGACTAGGAATGAAAAATCACATAAAACTAAGAGTAATGCACCGCCTCCAACGTCTTGGAAGTGAAGCCATTAGTGGACTCTTATATTTGCTACATCATTTAGCTTTGAGTGGCTCTCTTGCACACAATTCCTCCCTTGTAAACTCCAGATTCTGCCTACAAACAGCATTGAAGCATTGGTGGTAGAGCTAGACTATCTGAAAGGCAATCCTCCTGGTACGTAGGATTACATAGCAGTTAGGATCTTCTTTCCCAGGTTTATTTTTCATCCAGCAGGTCTGGGCCCTTGGTGAACTGCTGTCTATGAATATGTTTCCCTCTCTCTCTCATTCTGTCCATAAGGAGTTACAGAAATGATTGTTTTATTACTATCCAGTAAAATTATATGGAAAATAAGCTCAGGCTCCTTGAGAAGAATTACTCAGTAGCCCAGTTTTCAAGGCTGGAGGAGTTTGACTTTGTCCTTTCAGTCTTTAGCTAAAATCAGAGCTTTTTAAATTTGAATAAAATGCTGATCTGTTCAGAAAAAAAAAAGAGGTAATTAGTTATTAGTAAAGATATTGGAGTAGGACCAAGGAACAGAGAGATATTTTTATACCCTTGAGTTATATCTGTATTACACTGCTAGTGTGAACTCTAACCGGTGTTCTGGTAGGGCTGTCATACTGTGTTTTGTGAGCTAAAATACATATAAAATACATAATTGCTGAAGACCAAAATACATGGGCATACGGAACCCAATTTCCAGGGAAAAACTCTGGACTTTGCCTGGCAAAAGCATATCAGAACTATCGACTAATCATAAACCGAAAGAAAAAAAGGTAGATAAGAGCACACATCTGTTTAAGAAGTCATCTGTAATTAACTATGTTACTTCTCATTGTTATTGTTACATGAATGTTGAAACCAAGGAAGAATATCTGTGCACTACAACACAGGACCCTCCCTATGTGGAAACACTAACGCTGGCCGTGTATTTTACTGCCAATAATCTGGTTATAGAAAATAAACAGGTCCACATTGAAACAGTGCAATTGCCAATCTGACCTACAGGTGGAGTAGGAAAAATAGCTGATGGAAAGGATCAGGAAAGACCTTGTAATACAAAGCTCGCACGGAGTTTCAGCTATCATTGCCCAGCAGCAGGCAGAGATCCTTCGCTTGCGGGTAGACCCAGTGCCCAGGTACCACGAGATGGGTGCGCAAAGTGTCCTGAGTTGGGGACTGGCTCACCTCTGCCACACGTTTTGGTGGGACAAGTCTCGAGTGGAGCGTAGTTCTGGGCCTCTCCGCAAGCTGTGCTGCCATAAACCCAATGAACCAGCATCAGGATTCCAGCGCTCCCCAATCTACACAGGCTTCTGGTTCATTTTTACCTGGAGTTTCACATACTGATTTTAATGCTACGGTCACAATTGATTTGGGATCTGGTTATCTGAGGCATACCCTTTTTTCTTAGACAAACAACAAAACTGCTTCCAGGAGCATAATCCCAATTGAAGCCATTTTGATTTAAATAAGAGGAGGCTGCTGACACCGCATTCCCTGTGAAGGGTTCTGCATGCTGGAATTCGTTCTCCTCACCAAGCCTCCCAGAGCCTGAATTTGCCAGTTGTTTAGACATGTTCTTCATTTTTTTACACTAATGTGAATAATGAGGAGCTTTTCAAAAGGCTGGAGCCGTGCCAGTGGAAAAGTGGTGGAAATAAGAAAACCAGAATTAGTCTAGTGGGAATCCATGGGAGTTCAGCCTGTGCTTTATCTGTGGGGCAACAGTTGGCAGGCAAGAAATAGTTGTAGAGTTGCCTTAGCTGTCACTCGATATGCTGTAAATGTAAAGCTCCTAACTCTCTGCCTCGAGAGTAATAAATAAATAATACATTATTGAGTGAATAATGCATAGACTTTTAGTGGAGTGGAAACATTGCTAAGCTCATGCAATCACAAGGAAGCAGACAGATGCTGTATTACAAAACCAAAAATCCCCCACCCCAAAACTCCCAAAAATCCCCCCAGAAAAGAAACACTGCCACAAGCAGACCACTTATCCACTTATAGCTTGTGGATAACATGTGAGAAAACAATCAACATTTTACTTTTGCTACATCCAACCCGATAAAGAATGCTTTTCTGCTGAATCTGCTAGCTGCAGCCGGGCACAGATGTTCCCTGCTTTCAAACAGTTCTGAATTCATTTTTATGATCATTCATTATGTCTAGACAAGGAGGGTCACTCCACTCCGAAGTACTCTGTTAAATGAATAAATATTTATTCCAACAGACAAATCGAAAAAGCTCTTTTCTGGCAGAGTTCTTGCAGAAAGATTTCCACCTCTGTCTTGCTAAACTCTTGCCACTTTTGCAGGAACAAGGGCATTCATCCAAGACATTTTGAACAAATACTTCTTTTTTAAAAAACTTGTTCAAGCAGAGAAACTGGTTTCTTAGGTACCTTGGCAGGCAGGATTTAACCAAGTCCTGCCAGGATGGGAAAAGCAGAGGGACCCCTCACCTGATAGGAAAAGACATACAAAAGTAGACCTTAGAAATGCACCTTAGGTAAGGCTAGGATGCGAAACATGAAGCAATTAGAGGTAGACACAACAAGATATAGTGTAACTTGGTATTCCCACCCCACCACTGCTTCTCACTTTCAGCAGAGGACACATCACTGCCCCCTCTTTTACATTTAGGCAGCTCTTTGGGAGCTGAGCTGGCTTCTGAAAAATATCACAGTTTTTGTGTAGGGAAGAGGAATGTTAAGTCAGCTCAGTCCCATGACTGAGATAATGGTATGACCCTGCAGATAGCTCCAGGAGCACAACAGCTTTTCCCTCAAAACACAAGGTTTAGAAAGGCTCTTTTCCTCAGAACAACTTAAGTGCAGGTGCTTAAGCACTTTCTTACTTTGGTAGCTGCAGCTTTAAGGCAAACAACATGAGATTTGAAAGATGACAGATTTCTGACACTGAAGTAAATTCTCTGATCATGTTCTTTTTCAGGTGTCAGTGCTATACAAAAATAATCATTTGTGCATGTCTCAAAATACATATTCTGGTTTCTTTCTCTAAAAGTTTGGCTCAAAATTACCCACTTTTTTGTTTTCCCTCCATCCCACAAACTATTTATTTTGCTTTTAAAAACTGGGTTTTCAATTTCAAGATAAATAACAACATAATTATTATTTTTTATTTAGATTGATGTCCAACAGAGCTCAGTTAGGTGTATTTCCAATTACCTTGGCTCACTTCAGCAGCTGTTATAAAATCTGAGGAACGTGTTCCTCTAGACATTGAGTTTTGGTATTCAATTGCCTCCAGGACAGTTCAGAAGTTAAAATCATTTCCTCAATGGGAAGGAACTGTTGCTGCTGGGACAGAACAGTGCTTCAGCACTTCTGTTCCTGGTCACCATTCTACCCACCCATTCAGTTTGCCACGGTATGTCGAATTTGTGAAATCTCACATTTCTTTAGGATGCTTTGACTGACATAGCTCCAGTCTAGCTTGAGTTTAATCTATTTTTTTTAATTAGGGTTTCTGCTTTGACCACAGGCCCCCATTTGTTGGAAGGGAAGGGCTGAGAGGGGAATTGGGGAAGGTAAGCAGTGGGTTGCACTGCCGTCTTTCCCCTCCAGGAGCACAAGGCAGGGAGCAGAGGCAAGCGATGTCTCTTGCTTGCTTTTCCAGAGCAGGGGAGTTACAGACTCCCCACTGAGGCCCTCTGTGTTTTTTCAGGGACCCCTGTGGCCAATTATGTGATGACATGTTTGTTTACTTACCTCACAACAATAAATAATGCATAACACAAATACCATGCTGAAGGGGAGGCTGTAACCCAGCCCAGTTCCCAGTGTTGATCCCTGCAGCTGATCCCCATCCCCGTGGAGGCGGCCGCTTGCAAGACCTGCGGCAGACCATAGAGGCAGCCACACTGGGGGGACACTTCCCTATTTCGTGTTTCCTAACGTTGTCTCTTGACCTTTGGGTTGGATTCATAAACACAGCAGTCGTGGCCTTTTCACTGCAATTTATGCAAAATTATTAATCTGAATTCACCTGGCATTTCTGCTGAAGTCCTCATCAGTGTAGGAGGTGACCAGCTCTGCCACCATGGTCCCCATGAGTCACGGTCCCTTTGGCCACCTCTGATGTCCACCAGGACTGAGGGGGCCCTCCTGTGATGCTGAGGCATGCAGGGTCCGGTCAGGGAAAGATCTGCTGGCTGCACAGGGAGCATAAGGGATGCCCGGATGTTTTTGGTTATGACACACGGTTATGGGTCTGCACAAGTGCCAGTGTGGCAAGTCCAGCTTGAGCTTGTCAGCCTTTAATTAGCTGCATGAAGGAAACAATCAAAAAGGTCCTTGCGGTAACTGGGAGCCTGCCTGGAGCTAATCTGCTTCTGTATTGTGCTGCACAGTTTCAGGCTGACCCACCCAAGAAGCAGCTCCCCACTCCTGCTTACCAGGATGATCTCTCCAGCCCAGGCTTTCTCTCCTGTGAAAATAAAGAGGATATTGTCTTTTTTTGTAATACCTAATAGAAAAAAAAAAAACCTCTTTTAAACTAGCATATGCAGTTTTCCTTTCTGTAGGACAAACACAGCCAGCCGAGGCATACAATTTACCAATAAAATAAAGGTATTGTCACAGAAAAAGTGACATTAAAGCTGCTGTTTCCAACAAAAAGCCCAGTGTCTCTAATTAACTGCATGTATTTGCGTCACTGCTACATAAGCCACCCAAGAATTTCAAATATCAATATCCTTCACCATGTAAAATCCCTTTGTACACAACAGGACTGTCAGGAAACATGAAGTAGCAGAGGCTTCTAAAGTTTTTTTGATCCAAGTGCAGGCAATTAGATGTAGGAAGGGTACATTTTCATCCCTTCCTCCTCTCAGTTTTCCATCACCTTGTTTCCCTGTTAGATCTGGAGCAGTCCATAGAGGCATCCCAAAATACAGTCGGTGTATTTAAATGCAGCCCATTCACCATGAGCTTGCTCCCACATTCACTCTCTGGGGATGTGTTGCTTCACCCACGGGCAGGTGCAGAGGCTGGGGCTGGACTGTTAGCAAGAATGCAGTGAGAAACACGTTATCCACAGCACGATGTCCTTGATAATATGGTGAGGACATTGACCTTAAGCTCCATTAAAGGACCCAGAGTGTGAACAGGAAATGTTCACATTCAAACATTTACTCTAGATAGCTGACTACACTGATTTCTTAAGCGCGTGCTTCTTAGTAACTACAAAAGCGGAGCGCTTGAGTACTTAAAAGAGAATAAGGTCCGTAGCCTTAGGTCTGGTATAGGGTGACTAAATGTCTGTGGTTGATTTTACATCATTTATTGCAATCAGGTTCCCATAACATGGTAGGAGAATGCATGGTGTGCTGCCTTTCTTGCAGGGAAACTTTCCAGCCAGCTGAGCAGGCACTGGGCACAGCTGCAGTGGCACTTCGGAGAGGGAAGAAGGAGGAAGGAAAGGAGGGAGGTGCAGAAGGGCTGCTCCCCTGCCTGACGTGCAGCACCGGCACCTTGCAGGGGCAGGCTGCCACACCTCTGCCTGGTTCCTGCCAGAGGTGTCCAAATCTTCATGCCACGAACAGTTGATGGAGCTTGCCTTTCAAGTCAGAAAACCAGGGATTAACAAATCTAATGCAAAAGGTTGTGAGCAGACCCGCATGGCTGCTGTTCGTTACTCCAATATTCTTTTACCTGTCTCATGTCCCACTGAAAGCATTTGGTTCCTGTCGTGCCTGTTGTTCTGTGAGCATTACAGTCTGCCAAAAAACTGGTCTCACTTCTGCCTATGGTGGCCTTTCATTTCTTCCCCCAGGCTTCCTCCTGCTCTGTGCTAGCACTTGCATTTGAGAGGCAGCTGGGTGAAAGTGGTGGAGGAACTGCTAAGAGCTAAAAAATAATCCTACAAAATAAAAAAGTTAGTTTTTAATTTGGATCAGTTAGCTGAGTCCCCATGGGGTGTCCAAAATGCTGATGCCAGTCCAGAGTAAGGAGACAGACCATGGGGCAGAGGAGGGAGAGGGCATTTTGCAGGTACAGAGGCTGGGAGACAAGCATGAACATTTTCTCAGCAGCGGTGTCAACGTATGTGCAAGTGACACCATGGTTGCACACACCCTCATCTTTCCCACCACAGCGAGTGAGAAAACACACCAGAAACTGGCACCATCTTGCAGAGACGCTCCGGAGCTTTGTCAGATGGCTCCTCCAGGACAGAGACCCCCAGCACCATGTCACACCACATCTACGCACCCTGCAGACCAGGCTGAGCGCTTTTCAAGAGAGAAGTGTTGTCAGTTAAAATGTGATGCAGCTCTGTCAAAAATAAGCTTTTCAGGGGGACAAGAGCTCTCGACTTTAGTCAGAAAAAATATTTTACCTTTCAGTTCTTTCCTCCAGAATAATCCATGTTTTAATTACTCTCAGGAGTGTCTTTTCCCCCTCCCAGCATATTTTCAACCTGTGAGCCATACCCAGCACAGCCAGAGACAAGGAATGAGCAAAAAGAAGACCTTGCAAACAACCTAGAGATATCCTCAAACAGGTGGAAAACCACAGAGGAGACTCCATAGATCCAGCATTATTTTATTTTGAAACAGAAATGACTGAAATCTTCCAGACAATCTTGCAAACACCCATTGAGAGTCACCTGGCACCTGGCTATGCATTAAACCACATGCATGCTCAGCTGCGTTGTGTCCCATGGGCTCTGCGAGGCAAGTTGTAGCTGTGCACACTGTTTCACTCTCCATCTTCCAGCAAACTTCATGTCAGAGGTTTAGAGACTGCCAGGAAGATACGCTGCTGGCCTATAATACACCTCCATTTGAGAAACCCCTGTCCCTGCCTGTCTCCAGGTGCATTTCAGATGTCACCTGGGAGCCTGTGGCCACAAAACATGAACTTTTGACCCATGTTGCTCTGCTGTCTGAAATCAAGCCCTCTCTGAGCATACCAGGGATGCCCTGCAGGAAAGCCACGAACCCAAAACCCCTCGGAAAGGGGCACCAACGTGGGACAAGCCTGTGCAGGCGCACCTCACACCAAAGGTGCCCTACAGATTGCAGCAGTGGCTTCCTGGCCCAGCAAAAACATTGCTTGTGGAGGGTGAGAGTTCTTCAAAAGAACAAAATGGCAGGTGGGAGTCCTGGGCTTGTTTTTTCACTCCTCTTCACAAACTTGCACTGTCAAAACGCCAGAGGGAAGGCGCATTGGCCTTTCCCATTGTGGGGCTAGGGTTTTTTTGTTGCTTTATTTATTTTGCCTTTTGGGGGGGGGAAGGGGCTTTTTTTTTTACTTTTTGGGGGTTTTGCCCATTTTTGCCTTTTTCTTGCTTTTTGGGGGTTTTGCCTCTTTTTTGCCTTTTTCTTTCTTTCTTGCCTTTTTCTTTGTTTTTCTCCCCTTCTTTTCCTGTTTCTCCCGGCCGTACCTCGCCCGCGGCACAGGCGCGTCTCCCGGTCGGCGGCGCCCCGCGGCCCTGCGCGGAGCCGCCCCGGGTG
>VZTQ01007802.1:0-37700 GCA_013400755.1 Pelecanoides urinatrix | reverse complement strand
GGCGGGCGGGTGGCGGCAGCGCGCCCGGGCGGTCAGCGGGGCGGCCCCCGGCCCCCGCGGAGGGGTTTTACCTGGCGAGGGGTTTTACCGGGGCGCCTCTTAACCTCTCCTCAGCTGGAGACGCGGGAGAGGGTCCGGGCTCCGCGCCGCCCCGCCGGGCGCTGCCGGGTGCGGGCTCATGCGGCGCCGGGAGTTGGAGGTCTCCCAGCGCGGCAGGCAGCACCCAGTCACAGCGGTGCGGCGGGATGTCACACGCTGCCAGATGCAGGCATCCACCTGTAACGCCTCGGAGCTAAGGTTAAAGGGGTCGGATCATCCTCCTTTATCTCAGCCTGGCCATTGCATCCCGTGCAAAACGTGTCCCACGCTTTTTAAGCACTTTAATTTAATGCTGCGGGATCAGAACTTAAGTAACTTACTTAAAATCGGCGGCAGAGTCAGTCACTGAAATCCAAACCCTACTCTTCAGTCCAGAGGGCACGGCGAACCTGATGGAAATTACTTGTACGCTTCAGAATTGAGTGCATATACACGCTGTGGAGGATCAGGATCTCATTTTTGCTGTGCTTCAGTTCCTCATCTGCAAGATGAGGATAATAATACTTCCTTTACTCACATCCTATCTTTATCTGCCCTCTCATATTATAAAAAATTTAGGCATGTGAATAACTTTACGCATGTGAGTGATCTCATTGACTTAAAAGGGACAATTCAGAGATGCAAAGTTAAGCAAGCATGTAAGCATTGGAAAGATCAGGGCCTTATAATGCAAGCTCTTTGGAACAGAAATTGTCTACTGTTTACTAAAAATTTATACTGTACAACAAAATGAGGTCTCCAATGTTACGTTGGGCTTCTTTTAAAACAGAAATGGCAGGAGTTATTTCAGGCACTCCTTTCCTTGGAAAAGCTCTGCAGACGTGACTGCTGTGTACTTCATAAGCTAGGATAATATCTGGGTACACTCGAGATGAACCAGGTGTACTTAGTGCTTCTCAATTTTTTTATTTTTCTCACTGCGTCTTTACAGAGCTGCAGAACCCTCCGTTTTACTACAACTCATAAGCAGACCTTATAGATCTGA
The DNA here is from genome assembly GCA_013400755.1 of Pelecanoides urinatrix. Classification (NCBI taxonomy): domain Eukaryota; kingdom Metazoa; phylum Chordata; class Aves; order Procellariiformes; family Procellariidae; genus Pelecanoides; species Pelecanoides urinatrix. The sequence continues at coordinate 36,616 of VZTQ01007802.1, read as the reverse complement.
TAGGGTTGAAACCTATCCACATTCTCCTCTTATTTATTCCAGAATATCCCCACATCTTCCATACAGAGTTTGCATACAGGGAAACGAGCATTTGATGAGTAGAATCATACTCCGGCATTAAAAAGAAAGAAAGAAAAAAAAGATCCACAAAAAGGTGTCATGATACGCTTATCAGTTAGTACCTTTCTCCAGGAAATCCCACAGAGCTCTGCCTCAGTGAGACTGGGAAATACAGGCAGGGAGAGCTTCACCAACCACCCTCTTCAAAAGCAGAAGCTGGTGAACTCAAGGGAGTACAGCAACTTTCCACATTCGTGTGTCCGGATATTTTGAAGTAAAAGGACTGACACTCCACTGAGGCATGGCACTTTCAGGAGCTGTTTGCTGCTCTCTTGTGTTCCAGCTGCCGCAAGGCCCGCAGGCCAGCGGCTCTGAGTGTGCGGCAGCTTACCAGGAGGACCTGATTTGGCACACATTTTTAAAGGCAGATTTCACACTGTGCAAGCCACGATTTCTCATTAAACATTTGATAAGAGTTTTAAGGTCAGAATCAAGTTGCTGGACATGTGTCAGTTGAGCCTGCTGAAGTCTAATCTTGTGAGATGTTAAGCATCTTCTGCCACTTGCTGCGCTTAGGTTTGTTAACAGCTCATAGAAACTCTCAGGACTTAGAAGATGTTGTGAAGATCCTTTTATTGCTGACGCCTTACTAGCAGTATAGTCACGGCAGCCCTGAGCTCACTGCTGGCAGCCTACTCTCATGTACAGCAAGTTTCTTGTTGGGAGAGCAGCAGTGGGTAGCCTGGAGAGAGCTCCATCGTCCCAGTGATGCTTACCAAGGCTAGAGCTAGTTCGAGCAGACCTGTTAAGGCATCGTTGCAGACATACACTTAGGCACTTGCCTGAGGAGCCAGATTCTACAATCCTTTTCTTGCAGTATTTCCACTGACACTATTGGGAATTTTGGATGAGCCAAAGTGGGTTGTAAAGAATATAAGGTAGAGCAATGTATAGCAAAAAAAATCAAGTGACCTTACAGTTGTCTAATTCATTGCCAGCCAAATCTTATCTCAGATTAAGTCTACTAAAGAAACTTCTCCAGTGCTCTCAGTTCTATTATGGGAAGCATCTAACAAGGCTGCACACTGAATGGCTTCCTTCAGATTTGTTCTTCAATACAAATAGTAATTGTTATTGCAGGAAGTACAATGTTTCTACTGCTATGTATTACCATTTCCCATTTATTGCTTTCCTACAGCAGTCTTACCAACCTGAATCCTCAAAACGGACAGCATGCCACATTCATGCTGCTTCAGTCCATTACCAGGCAGGTGATGATAATTAAATACAAATATACAACAGAAAAGTTTTTCAAATTGAGAATCAACAACAAAGTTTTAAGCACAGAAAATGCATATTCTCTACAACAGCTGGAGTACGCCAGGCAGGTGCTCCTCTTGCCTTTATACCACAAGATTTATGTTGTAGTCCTAATTCTTCAGAGAATTGCCTGGGCACAGTGTCCAGAGGGTTTGCTTGCAGGGCTGTGAACTTCTCGGGTGAGTAGTTCTCATTCAGTTTGGAAAATGGAAGTTCTGATCGAGATGAGGATGGTGAAGATTTATCACCTGAAGCATGGTAAATTTCCAGAGGCACAAAAAGGTAATCGATGTTGTTTTGTACAGCTAGAAATCTCCCCCAAACTGCGATTTCTACTATAATACTAAGTGTGACCAGCTTTGTTTCACAATTCTTATCGTACCTAGTCCCCCACCCCAAGAAACCCCCCACAGTGCTATTTTGTTTTCAAATGGCTCTTCATACTTTGCAGTGCCAGAAGTGCTTAAGAAAATATAATGGACCTCACACTAAACAGTTGATTGGCAGCTTTTTGAATAAAACATAGGAAATACAGATCGCTGTTGCCATTCGCATTAACATCTGACATTTAATAGAACTTCCTTTGTTTATAATTTTTGATCCATTAAACTGTAGTCTCTGGTTTTTTAACTTCAGAAAAGAACTCTGTCACCTTTTAGCAAAGCTCTAATGCTTTTACCTCAAAAGCATCTCGAAGGTCCATGGTTTCCTCTACCTACACATCATGGGAAATACCACCTGTGCTACTGACATAAATATAAAATATCACCACCAAAATCTTCTATCTTTCCTATCAATGTCTTCATGTAGTTTTCCTCTTTGCATTGCTGTGCTGATTCCTCAGCTACTGTTGCAACATATTTATTACTCACCTCTCTCTTAACTTATCTTGTATCCATCTTGCATCCGCTTCCCACTGTCCTTTTCTTGATCTCTCCCATCATTCTCATTTCTCATTTACATATAAGTATTTCAGGAGATTGCCTCTAGGCTTTTTTCCCACATAACTTTTCTTCACTGACTGACCTCCTTGAACTCAACTACAAGTCCCTTGCTCTCTCCAGTCTGTGTATTTTCCACTGACTTCTACCATACAACAGTGTCACCTGTGTGCAATCAGAAAGCCCTCCTTGTTGTTTTCTATACCTCAGCCTCTCAATTCTTTCTTTGTGAGCTTCTTATCTAGAGGCCAGAGAAACCCTTAGTGCCTTATGGACACTACCACAAACACAAGATAAATAATTGTTGCAATAATGCAAGGAAATGTGGATGACAGCTGATCAGATATGCGAGATTTTAATCTGTAGTAGGTGAAAGGAGAGAAAAATTAACAATTTTTCATCAGTGCCTTTGTTAACTTCTTTCCATTTTAGGAATAGTAAATGCAAAGGGAGGGCTTTTTGGTTTTTTAAGAAAAGGTAGAAGAATATTTTACAGTAAGAGAATGTAATAGGTTGAATATGACTGCAGACTTTTTTTGGCATCAATGACAGGTACATATTGTATGACCGGTGACCGACTGACTGAAGTGGAACCATGAAGTTGAATGACATTTACTATTCAGCAAGGAGCATCTCAAGTTCATATGTATTTATGATTTCAGTGGAATTAAACCCTCTGGTTATGAGTGTACACATGCACATATGCACAAAACACTTGGGAAGGGGTGTACCAAAGACATCATCAGTTCCACACATTGTATCATAACACGGGTTGAAAAGCACCCCTTCTAAAACTTGCTGCTCGTAGTCACATCTGGACCAAAGCTAAACGTGGACCCAGGACAAATCCAGGAGCTCTCACTCACATCCAGCCTGTTATCTCCTTGTTTTGCCAGCTGATCTCTGGCATTTTCGCTCAGACGGCTCTGGTAACCTGAAGAACCTGTTGGTGGAGCAACCGGCCAGTGGGTCTGTCTACAGGACAAATATGGTGGAGATAGGAACCAGCCCCCCCCCCCCCCCCTCCTCATTTCATAGGGTAGACACACTGTAATTATTGCTAGTTATGTTTAGGTGGTGCACAGAGGTGCTAGTTAATAGGTGTCACTTTACCACAAGCTGTTCCAAGGAATGTGCTGTCTTTTCAGGCAATATGAATTGCCTAGTCTATCTAGCAAAATGGGGCATTCTTGATTACAGGCTAATCAGTATCGTCAGGGACTTGGTTACATACAGTAATGCCTGTGTGTTAGGGGAGGAGGGAAGGACACAATTTTCTTCTACAATAAGAAAGTTCTGACTACAGAAGACTAAGGCGCTACTGTCAGCAACAGCAGCCTCAGCTAGGATACAACTAAAGAGTTGCAGGAACCACACTTCTTGCTTCAAAGACTGCCCAGCAACTACTCTGAATATAAAAACATGACATGTAGGATTTAGTCTAATGTAACTGAAACTAAAATTCTGGTTCTCTGTTCTGAAATGCCCCCTATGGTCTATGGGAAAAAAGTTTTGCTGCTTCAGCTATTTTAAATGATAGGTCTAGTTTATGCTTCTTTTCTGTAGCTAGTTTTACATAGAATATACACAAAATCAACTTCCAGTTACATCTGGAGACAGCTGCTGAAGTCCAATAGTTACTCTAGATTTCCAACATTAAAAGTGAGAACAGAAATGCTTCAGAGTTACAAATCTAAAATTAATTGATATTTCTGTTACTTAAAATGCCTCAGAACAGGACCACATATCCTGCACTAACACATATCCATAAGGTTTCCAGAACTCTTTGATCAGACATGAGGGAAAACATGCCGAGACCAGCACAGGGCAACAAAGATGATGAAGGGACTGGAGCATGTCTCCTATGAGGGAAGGCTGAGAAAGCTGGGCCTGTTCAGCCTGGAGGAGAGAAGGCTCAGTGGGATCTCATCAATGTATATAAATACCTGAAGGGAAGGTACAAAGAAGACTGAGCCAGGCTCTCCTCAGTGGTGCTCACTGATAGGACAAGAGACAATGGGCACATGAAATTTCACCTCAACACAAGAAAGTACTTTTTTTACTGTGAGGGTGTTCAAACACTGGAACAGGTTTACCAGAGAGTTTGTGGAGTTTCCATCTGTAGAAATGTTCAAAACCCAGCTGGACGTGGTCCTGGGCTACTAGCTCTGGCTAACCCTTCTTGAGCGGGGGAGGTTGGACAAGATGATCTCAAGAGCCTGTGATTAGAAAAAGGCTGCTTTTCAGAGATCATTAAATCTACATATAAATTTAAAAAGAGAAATGTCCTATCATGTTAGTTCTTCTGTTACTGATCCCTTCCAGACTTGTGAATTCATAAAGCATAGCTGAAACTGTACTTCAGTTAAAATTTCTAAAGTCATTTTCCGTTTGGAAAAGAGGGGTAAAACTTTTCTATGTATACGAAAGAGGCTGAACTAAGAGGGATTATCAGACTTCCTTCATGCTATCCATTGCATCTGAGGTTCAAAGAGTTTAATTTTTTTTTTTTTTGCACACATATTATATCATGGAGGTGCTATGGCTGTCTACAGGGTGAAGATCACAGTGGTTAGGACCTAATCTACCCAGGCAGGGATGAAGATGTCCCTAAGCCTAGTGAGATACTGGATCTATTCCAAGATCCACATCATTAATCAGGCATTTCTCCACTAATAGAGTTGTGTAAGACCTGACAAATGTTTCTCTTGAGAGACTACTGCCAAAATTAATCCTATGTTAGCAGGTAGCTGAAAATAGGAAAAAGATATAGGTCCATTTTTGTATGAACTTAATCTTGACTTAATAAGATAAGGAAGACATTAGAAATTCAGAATGATAGTTTACTGGCAAATGGATAGTGCGTCCTCTTCCTCAACTACTCCTATGATTACTCCCTAAAAAATCATAAGGACAGATTAAAAAGCTTGAAGGTAGCTATCTGTCTGATTTTCTGGTAAAGGTGAAATGAAACAAGTCTGCTGTCATTTCAATGCTGTCTACTAAGAAGCAGGAAGCAATGGAAAGTTGTGTTAATGAACCAATGTATTGGTCATAGAGGTTTGCTTTTTCATTTGCTTTTAAATCCACCTCTTAAAGTCTCTTGGCTATTTTTTCAAATCACAAAGCTATGATGAAATCAGATTAGAAAGATTCAGAAGTATGCTTGATTTTCAGAAAGAGTAAACTACTAATAGTACTGTCCTAAAAATAGTAAATTTTTAGGACGAGAGGAAATGGCTTCAGGTTGCGCCAGGGGAGGTTTAGATTGGACATTAGGAGAAATTTCTTTACTGAAAGAGTGGTCAAGCCTTGGAGCAGGCTGCCCAGGGAAGTGGTTGAGTCCTACATCCTACATCCCTGGAAGTATTTAAAAGACATGTAGATGAGGCGCTTAGGGACATGGTTTAGTGGGCATGGCGGTGTTGGGTTGATGGTTGGACTTGATGATCTTAGAGGTCTTTTCCAACCTTAATGATTCTATGATTCCATGATTCTACTGCTAATACCTGATTGATCCAACTTCTCTGCTTGCAAAAGCTTCAATAACAAATCCTGATTTTTCCAAGTTAATTTATTGCTGATAATTATTCAGTGAAGATCTCTGAATACTTGCATTGTGTGGTGGTTCAACATTCAATTGTTTTATTTGATTATGTGAATCATATAACGTTGTTTCTGAACTGCCTGAAAGTGGCAAGAATATCCACATTCTACTGAATCTATTATTCATTCTGTGAGAGATTTGCTTTCATTGAACATTTCTATTAATAAAATGCAATTCAGCTTTATAACAAGTACACTCATTTGGCCTTAGAAAACAATACTGGTCTATGAGGTCTGCCATCTTCTACAGACCCCACCTTGCTCAGGAGACTGTCCATTAAGATCCCTGTATATAGTTAGTGATGGGTTATAACTTCTCATACTTGCTGCACACATGTGCCAAATATCCGGAGTCTGGAGAAACAAACCCATTTTAAGTGAACTATATTCCTTATCTTTATGCCTTCCTATTCCAATGTATTTCAACATAGCTGAGAGTGTATATCTCCTTTCTGGATTATCTTATTTATAGTTAATGATGACAGGTATGTGGTCAGAGTGCCGTTGTGGTCAGAGTGCTGTTGTGATCTCTATCACTTGTTGGAAACCTTTTTTGTTTAATAGCAGTTAAGACTTTCTGTTAAGGAATCCAAGGGGGAGCATTCTTCTATAACATACAGAACAATAAAGCAAGCTCTGGAGATTAGTGCTGCAGTTTACAAGCAAGAGGCTTGGACAGTGTTCACTGTGCAGTTTTGAGTGAACCATTCAGTCTCCTTGTACCGTAGTTCTATGGAGAAAATGGCAATGTTAACACTTCTTTGTTTCACAAGGGTATTCAGAGGACACCATAAACATTTTGAAAATTTCAGGAAATGTGATAAAAGAATACACTATAAGGGCATGTCTACAGGTCAGACTCAAGCTTCTCTGCCTTCACTTTGAGCTGGCCAGATGACAAGCCAGCTGTGAGCTTGTGGTGGATTAACCTTGGCTTGCTGCCAGATGCCCACCAAGCTGCTTCTTCACTCTCCTTCCTCAGCAGGACAGGGGGAGAAAATACAATGAAAAAGCTCATGGGTCAAGATAAGGACACAAAGATCACTCACCAACTACCATGATAGGCAAAACAGACTCAACTTGGGGAAATGAATTTACTTCATTGCCAATTAATAACAGAATACGATAGTGAGAAATAAAANTAATAACAGAATACGATAGTGAGAAATAAAAAAACAAAACAAAACAAAACAAAACAAAACAAAACAAAACAAAACAAAACAAAACAAAACAAAACAAAACCCACCTTCCCTCCACCCCCCCTTCTTCCCAGGCTCAGCTTCACTCCTGACTCTTCTACCTCCTCCCTCCTGAGCAGTGCAGGAGGATGGGGAATGGGGCTCATAACACTTCATCTCTGCTGCTCCTTCCTCCTCACACTGTTCCTCTGCTCCAGTAAGGGGTCCCTCCCATGGCATATAGTTCTTCACAAACTGCTCCAACATGGGTCCTTCCCATGGGCTGCAGTTCTTCAAGGACTGCTCCAGCATGCATCCTTCCTATGTGTTGCAGTCTTTCAGGAACAGACTACTTCAGCTTGGGTCTGTCACGAGGTCACAGTTCCTGCCAGAAAACCTGCTCCAAAGTGGGCTCCTCTCCACGGACTTCAGTTCTTTCCAGGAGCCTGCTCCAGCATGGGCTTTCCATGAGGTGCAGCTTCCCTCAGGGCACATCCACCTGCTGTGGCATAGGGCCTTCCACGGTCTGCAGGGTGGATATCTGCTCTATTGAGGTCCAAGGGCTTCAGGGGGACAACCTGCTTCACCATGGTCTTCTCCATGGGCTGCAGGGAAATCTGCTCCAGTGCCTGAAGCACCTCCTCCTCCTCCTTCTTCACTGGCCTTGGTGTCTGCAGAGCTGTTTCTCTCACATTTGCTCACAGCTGCTGTGCATCATTTTCTCCCCTTTCTTAAATATGTTATTACAGAGGTGCCACCAGCATAGCTGATGGGCTCAGCTTTGGCCAGCAGCAGGTCTGTCTTACAGCTGGCTGGAACTGGCTCTGTCTGACATAGGGCAGCTCACAGAACGCATCCCTGTAGCTCCCCCCACTACCAAAACCTTGCCATGTAAACCCAATGAGCTGGAAAACATACAGCGACACTGATGATAGCTTGAAGATACCAGCAAGGCTGTTTGACTCCCAACGTAGAGCTGCTTACTCCAGCCGATGCACAGCATAGGTAGGGAACATCATATCTCATCCCTTCATCCAGGTGCAGGCATGCACATTTGGCAGGTGAGCATCCTTTTACAACCTGGGCTTCTAAAAAGCTGTACTTCAGATTATTTTTATTATTTGCATTACCTGGAAACAAGCAGATGCTACTCAAGGTCTAGGACTCCATCATGTATGGCAGTGTACAAACAGTCCATGACTTATATTTAATCAGACAACAGATAGCCAACAGCACAACATCATTGTAGTTGTTATCAAGTTTTGTAGGGATAACAGATACAAACAGGTTCAAGGGAGAATATGAAGTAGCCAGGATGGTATGTACAGACACATCCTTCCCAGCCCCACATGTAGCCAGAGAAAGTGCTGATTTGAAAAGAGAACAAGCAGGCTGGGGAGAGCAGTCAGGGATACAAGAGCTTCCCAGCAGAAGTACGGTAAGTAAATTTTAGATTAAACCGAGAATGGAGAGCCAGGAGTAGATAGAAACTCCCAAACCATGTGCTAAGGCAAAGATGTTTCCAGCATTTTGAATGGACATGAACAGGACAGGACAGGACAGGATAGGCTTGTCTCTGACAAGGGTGAGAAACAAGATGAAAGGTGAATGAGACACAAGGTGGTGAGAATTTAAACATGCATTTCAGCTATGGGCAGGCTTAGGAAGAGCCCCACCTGGGCAAAGTCATGCAGAAAGGATCCACAGCTTTCAGGCATATTCTTTAGAGGAGGAGATAATAAAGGTGGTTTGAAGGGAGGCCCACGTTATTTATTCTGGTCTGAAGCAACATGTATTATACGTTTTTATCATGGAGTTGATCATGTCAAGAATACATATTAACTGTGTGGCTGTCACAGCTTCTCTTTGTCCCATGCCTGCCCCTTCCCTGGGTGTGTCCTTCATAGCGAGCGCCTCAGGAGACTCAAGATGGAGACGGTTGATATTAGTGTGAAATTAGCCATAAAGAAAACATTTAAATAAAAATGATTAACCCAGTGTTAGAGCCATTATGGGACAGAAAAGAAATGTCAGAGAAAAAAAATGTGTACCACGACTGCCCCATTACACTATAATTAGTTTATCTTTGTATAATTTATGGTTAGCTCTATATCAATGAATTCCAGCAAGAAGAAAACCCTGGCCTGTGGCAAAGCTGAAAGAGAGGAGCCAGTGACGCCTGGATTGCACAAAATTTTTAAAGGTATTCTAGGAACTCAGATGTACTCCATTTTCAGAAATTAAAAGGAAACAGCTCCTTCTTGTATAAGTTCATTGACATTGAACTAATTACAAGCTAGGCACCTAAATATCTTCAGACACATATGCTTAGATTTCTGATTTTACCTTGGTACAGGTAAATACTTTTAGGAGGAATTTGGAGGACTTCTCACTGCTTATATTATATAAATCAGCCTAGCAGCTCTTGATAGGCATCAGCTGAGTTTAATGAAAAGTATTATTTTCTCAAGGGAGGTGAACAATTATTCTTTTTCTGGTCCTCTAACTCCTTCTTCCCTTTAGAGATTAATATTTGACTAGAAAAACAATCATTAAGAGAGTTTATACTGTTAGATGGAAATCCAGCCCGGTTGCCTGACTTAGTGACACAAACATGCAGTAATATGTATATATTGATGCCTTGAAGTGAATATCAGGATATTTTGTCCTGCAAGGTAAATATTGATCAACATGTACAGTGTATTTTCCCTTCGGATCAATATACCTGTTTCTTCTTGAATCAATAAGTACTTATTCTTACATAGAGGAAAAGTTTGCCTGATAATTGGATAAAAGTGGGTATACAGTAAATGAGAACATTTTTCTTGCTTACCTCAAACAGTTGTGGGGCTCAGGGTTTTAAAAAAAAAGGCAGACTGAACATGTAGAATGCTGCATATGAGGTTCAGAAAACACTATCACTCACATCTGCTGAGCTAATATAATAAACATCCACATATATGACCCAGTTTTCTAATCAGAGAACAATGGTGCTTGCTGAACTCAAGCTGAAGCAGTCAATATTCCACATACATCTCTCTGTTTTTTTGGTTATTTTTAACTTCCTGGAGTATTTCTTTGTGTGTATGTTTAAACAACTGGTACGAACATCCAGGGAATCCTGGGACGTGTTTTGTGTTTATATATCTTCAAGCTCTGCATCCTAACTATTTTTCAGTTGCAACTAATAGTTTGACCTTGAAATAAGAGGAAATAAGAATTTGACGATTATTTCAGAACCTCAGCATTTTCAGAATCTGGGATTTTTCATATTTTTTTCTTCCTTATTCCAAATACATGCAGAAATCCTTTACTACCAAAGCTTTTCCTGCCACTTTGTTGTTCTTGTGGTTGCTGCTACAGTTTGTTATTAGTAAAAAACCAAAAACAAAACTCAAATTTGCCACTCCCAAACTCCATCACATGAGTAAATTCCACACTTCAGTAAGGCAAAATAGCCAGCTGTGAAAGTGCTAGTCTGATCTATACTAAGTGAGAATTTGGCCTAGTAGAGCTCAGTCTGAAAAGGGTAATATTTCATGGAAAAATGCATAGGGAAACAAAGTTAAGAATACTATTTTGAATATACAAAACCAAACAAATTAACAAAAACTTTTTGGTTATTCTGGCAGCTTCTTTTTTTTTTTCAATGAAGAATTAGGAAAAGAAATAAATGTTAGAAGCATTGCTACATTTTGAAAATTTAAGAACAGAAATGCTTTACAGAATTAAAGTAACTTAAGATTATTAACTAACTTAAGGCAGGGGAAGTAAAAAGATTCATGAACATACACACCTTGTAATATATCTTATGAATAAATGCATAACTAAGTAAAATAATAAAAAACTACTTTTACCTGCTAAAGAACTGCAGTTAGGGTTCTCATTTCTATCTTACTGCAGTAATATGTAACCAAATTCAGAAGCTGTCTGCTGAGTTTGGGTTTTGAGGTAAAACCTTGATTTTCAATTTCCAGTACTACCAGGTGAAAACACCTTCCATTTATGCTACTACATTGAAATCTGTATTCCCCAAGAAAGTTAAGATCTTAATGGATTTTACATAATTTTGATTGACCGCTATGTGGCAAATTAAGATACTCTTGTCAGGACTAGTCTGCTATTAGGTTGCCATTTTTTGCCAGGACAGAACTTTCAGACTGTCTGAAAAGCAAGGCCAGTGTACGGTGGCACAGGCTTCCTAATCACCTAGGCCACTTTGCAGGGAAATAGTCCCCCAGAATATTTTTTTCCAGTGGAAGAGAAAATTATAATACACACCTTCCAGCACTTGTAAATCCCTTTTATATCCTGGGTTTCTGAGCTCTGAGTGAGACTCAGTCCTTTGCGCAGGACTAAGCAAATTACATGGCCAGTCTCCCACTGACCAGGGAGATGGAGACTGAGTGGAGGGAAAGCTGGCTGCTGCTGCTGCAATGGGGGCATAGGAAGAGGAACCCATCCAGCAGCCCCCAGGGTGAGTGGGAAAGCACTGAGGGAAGTGCACTTTCTTTACCTATCCTGAGACCACTGCAGCAATCGGTCACCTCTGTGTGCAGCTGTTTGACCAAAGCACTGCAAGTCGTAAGTGCATAACATTCCTTATATCACATACATAATTTCATTGTTGTTAATAAAAAGCAAGAAAAGTAACAGATGTTTTCAATTGCACTTCGCTGTGCTATTCCTGTTCACAATTTGCAAAGGTGTAACAGTTGCAAATTGACCCAGTATGACCTCTACACTCCCAATAGCACCACTTTGCCTCCTTCATGTCCTGCAACTTCCCCTCACCACTCCACAGGCATAGGAATTTTGCAATTATTTTCCTCTAATTCTTCCAGTTTCCCCAGTAACCCCATCCACCCTATCATCCCTCAATCTCCCTCACACCCGTTCTCACTCCCTTCGTTACTTTTCTATATGATCCATCTGCCCCCTTCCCTTACCAATTCTGCAGCAGTCTCTCCCATCCTTGACTTCCCTTCCCTGTCCTGTTACCTCCTACATTTCCTCTTCATATCTGAACACATTGAGTGTACTGTCTGCAAGCACCGATAACATTTCCTGTATTCCATTTCCACCCTAGAGTGTCTAATCTAGTTTCTGCACCTTTTTTAAGTTTCTGCACCACTGAAATTAAGAACAGCTGAACTTGGTCAGACCAGAGGACCATCTAACCCAATATTCTGTCTTATACAGTTGCCGAAACCAGATGCCCATGAAGTGTTATCTGTATGGGCAAGGATATAGTGATATTCTCCCCACCACCCCCAGCTGTTCTGGTCAAAATCTCTAATGATCACTTTCCAGCCAAGTTTCAGAGCCAGAACTTGCTTATTCTTTTCCTTTTTGTCCTGTCTGCATCCTTCTACATAATCTCCTTTTTCTTGATAACTTCAAAACAGTGCCGATTTTTGGTCCTCCTCTTACTCTCATCACACTTTTTGGAAGCCCCTCTTGTTCTTTAACCTTTATTTCCTGGGGAGGCTTCTGGGCTCTGTCCTAGACGTCTTCTCTCCCCTGCCTCCCTCAAATAAGAAGATGCAAGGTGTTTTTGCAATTACAATTTCAGCTAACAATTCCATGTTGTTTATTGACAGACTTATCAACCAGACTTTCCTGTCTGGTTTCTGTCATTTTCTGTTCAAACTGAAATTTCAGCCTTCCCTAACACGTCTTTGTGAATATTTCTGTAAGCCCAAGTTCAACAGTGCCAAAACAGGTGTCATTCCTCTCCCTCGAGTTCTGACCGCGACCTCCTTCTGAATCATAGTACAACAAAACAGCATCCTGCCTCTTTACTCAGACTGTCACCCAAAAACCTCATCCTCAACTCAGAACTCTCTCATGTTTTTCACATTCAGACTATTGCCAATACTTGAAAACTATTTTAGAACATTTCTAAACCAAATCTTGGCTATACATCCAGTATAACAACAGTTATAACAGCTAACTCCAAGTTCTCATCCCCTTGTATCTTGATTACTGCAAAATTCTTTCTTCTAATCAACACAAAAACCATCTAGTTGCAGTCATGTTCATTCAGAATATGGCTACAGAGATCGTTATGTTTGCCTGCCCCTTTGACCAAATTAGATCTTTTCCTAGATACCTCCATAAGATATTAATTCTATCACTTAAAAAAAGAAGGAATCTCGGGTTTTTTTGAGTCCTTTCTGGCCTATAATCTCTCATTGCCTTTCAAAATGTAAGCCCTGACATTCAGTGGTCCTTTGAAACTTGCCTCCACTATCCAGCAAGAAACCAAGAACCTTTGTTCTCTCTCCCATGCTGCTCATCACTGCAAACGGCTCCTGATTCTACTCTTTCCTTCACTGTTTCCAAGTTCTTACCTATGGCCTTGTGGGAAACCAGAATTACTGTTTCTTAAAGTTAAAATCAATAGCCTGTTTTTAATGTCATAAAAGCACTGAAATTTGTAGTTATAATGTAGTGGGGAAGGCTTGTGGATGACAAGATGGTTGGTTGAAGAATAAACCATATGGTATTTCCAATCATAAGAAATTGGTATATGGATACTTCCTACAAGATTAGTGTAACCTTACTTCTCTTGGTAAAACTTCTATTATTTCTAACATTTATAGACATACAGACAGCATTTTAAAGGTCCTCAATAGAGAACAGTGATGATAAATGCAACAAAAAACTCTTGATTTTGCATTTTTTCTTGTAATATATGAATGATTTTCCCAATAAAGTGAAATACTAAAGATTTTATACTAGTCTGAAACTAGATTATACGAACTCCACTTCCTTTTTTCAATTGGTGAGGGCACTATTTAGTAGTGAGATGAAGGATAAAGCCCAAAGCAATCAAGAAAAACGTGAACTATGGCAAAACTCTGCTTGGGACAGAAGATGAAGCCTCCAGCTGCTTGTCCCAGCATTGCAAGAATCACTTCAGGAGGATGAGAAGCCAGTACTGTCTTGATTAACTGGGTGTGTAGAGTTTTGCAGGGGGTTAGTTTTCTTGAAGCACACAAACAAAACACAAGACAGAGGAAATCGTATCATTACCCACATGAGCCTGTGGTTTGGAAAGATGAGCGGTTGGCTTCCGGCAGCTGCAAGGAATGATGGGGAGTCAGATAGGGCCAGGCTGTCACACACTCCATACGCTTTTTTGCAACAGTTATTCCCCCTATTTTTTTTTAAATGCAGTAAGCATGCTGTCCAAGTCTGCCAGAAAAATGAATTACATAGGTGTCCCCTCACTCAGCTATCAAATACTTATCAAATACTAAATAAAGACAGGGGCTATTGCATTCATGAAAAAAAAAAAAAAGAAAGCAAGGTAAAATCGTTTTCATGCAAGCCCATACTAGAGAATCAGGAAGGTATTCATTTTATTTTGTGTATCTAGACAGTGATTTTAATGTTATGTAAATGCAGCAGGCAATTCCTAATCTATCCTGAAATGTATGTGTCAGAGCTCTTGTGTAGTACAGGTTACTGATGATAAAAACAAGATGTGTTTTTATACAAGGAAAGTGCATGATTACCAGCTTTAGAATTTTTTCTTTCATTACAAATTTAAAATAGGACAAGCCAGTGCAATGGAAACTGAGGGGTACCACCACAGAAAAAGCTAGTGTCTTTTCAGAGTCAAGTTTGACAAGCATTGTTTGCCTCTCTGCTTGAAACCAGAACATCTAGACATGGTAGCAGCCTCTTAGACTTTAAAACTGATTAAGTAGAAAAGCTTCTATTAATCCTTAGTACACTAGGGTTCCTCATTTTTCTTTCTTTTTTTTTTTTTTTTTCCTTGTAAAAAGGAAACTTATCTTGTCTAAAGAATGTTTCCAAACACCCAGTCGAGTTGAGGTTGTCATGATAAGGCAATCTTCACATCAGGAGGCTTTTTCAGAGAGGAAGAAGCAGCTCAGATACAGGCAGGGTCCAAGCCTCAGATCCAACTGTCAAGGAAGCTGATGCCCAAAAGGTCTTAAACTGACATTTATGTTGCTGTTATATGCTTAGGTATGTTGGCAGAACAATCCAGAGTCTCAAACCAAGACTCATCTGCCACCTCAATCTGGCAGCCCCTCTGTGTTTCCCCAGTGAAGTCAGCACCCTGCTTTTACCCCACAAACCTGCAGCTAGACAATGCACACAGATTGTGCACCCACATAGACATTTCTCCTCTGCCTGAGCAAACTCAGGTTTACTTGTGCACCCTGCTGGTTGAATCCCTGCAACTCCCATGCACTCCTGTGGAGTCATGAAAAGCACTCAGCTACAGGACCTATCTTCAAGCCTCTTCCCCACTTGTATAAAGCTGTTACGATTTAACAGGCAAGACAGAGACAGCATTACCCCGAATGGTCAATACCTCAGCAGTTCAATCAACTGGCAATATTCTCTTATGGAAAATATAGGCTCCTTCCTATGGGCAGATGGGGAGATTGAACCCAGGTCCCCTATAGCTGTAATAAGGACCATCAGATAAAAATTTGGAACCAGGGTGAGAGAAGGAACTTCTGCTGTGTTTCGTCAGAAAAAAGCAGATATCGCAGGGTAAAACTAAACTATCAATCAAAGGAGATTTCAGGACTGTGACTACCAAGTACCACCCTGTGTTTCCCAGCAGGCTAGAGTTATATTTGTGACTGATTAAGAGAAGGACCATAAGCTAGTCAACATGAGTAGAGCTGGGGTGCTTCCCTCCTCATGCACTGACCTGGGTGGATCCTGTTCTGAGAAGTTTAGCAACACTGCCCAAGTTGTCTGGGGCTTTTGCACTCAAGTGACACTACATCTCTCCCCTAAAATTAAGGTTGATTAACCTCTGAGTCAACTTAGAAAGCCTCCAAAGAGTCCTGATGATACCAGAACATGATGGTGTTTTCCTTACTCCTTATTCCTACATTAAGCAACATGACCCAGAGACAATAATATTTTCCCTCCCTGGCAGCAGTCTAGGGAACTTCTGAATTGTCATTTTAATTCAACACTGCCACATTTTTGTGTTGGAGAATTTTACAATGAGGCCAAAGAAGGCCCAGGATCCAGATATGGATCTCAAATTCGATTTCTAACCACATGAAAATCATGCATTCAATTCCATTCTTTAGCATGAAATAAACTGGGAGAAACTACACAGAAATATCGATATAATCAAGGCTTCACTTGTAAGTGATGCCAGTCAAAGGGTTATCCTTTTGTAAGAATCAAAGGTAATTTTATTGGGTCCAGAGCTTCTACTACCAGACAGTTCTAGTATACAACTGTAAGCAGAGAAAACTTGAGCAAGGTCATATAGGATGGTGAGACTGACCACCCAAGACCGGCTAGAACCCAACCCAAGTAAAAGCAGAGAAGAAACAAGCTGCAGGAATAAGGATCTGCAGGACAAAATCAAGGAAAACCCCTCATTTTTTGCAGATTGCTTCATCTATCTGACATGCAGACAAGCCATCAGTTGGGTCAGTCAAATTCATCTGGTTCTTACATTTTTGGGAAGCCTCATTCTCCAAAGTCTCTTTGCTACCTGGAGAAGTGATCATGGACTTTTTTTTTTTTTTACTTTTTTTTTTTATGTCCTGTTCTCATGGTGACTGAGGTATAGAATCTGAGGTATACATGTGAGCTAAGACTGCTCTCTTTAGAGCCCTCTGAAGTCCATAAATAAAAAAAAAAAGTAGATATTTCACAGATTTATGTTCTTATCACTGATAATGTCATATGGTGAAAAATACTGTAGAAATTTTCCAGGGGAAAGGACAATTTCTTCTTTTCTGTCCTTTTTTCCTGTGTGTGAAGGGAAATGCTCATTTCAGAACAGAATGCGCTTCTTATTTACAGTTAGTTTGAACGCTTAGCTCACTTCAACCTTTCTTCAAAACTGGGTTTAAACGTATAAACAAGGATTTATGCATCCAGTGTTTATTGACAAATGCTAACTAGTATACATTAGAATAATCCCAAAGAAAAGGTTTTAATGAAAAAGCAGGGAACACATGGCACCCCTTATATAGGGATGCCTCACAGTGGCTAAATTGTCCTGGTGAAATTGCATTAACTTTTGAATAGCTAGTATTCCAGATAGCTCTGGGACACAAGTCTGAAACTCGTAAAAATGACAAAGGTCTGAAATACAAGCCCATGTTTGAAACTGAGTCTCATAAGACAATTTGTATTGCTATCTATGATGGCCAGTTTTAGCCTCAAACCTGTACAGGAGAGCTAGGGAAGCAATAGATAAGCATGTGGAAACTATGTATTTAGAAAGCAAAATTGTTGGTGAGAATAGATCAGCAAAGACTTACTAAAATCAGCTGGCACTGTGCAAGGAATCTGTAGGTCACATGCCATTACCAGAATTGATACTTCATTAGCCTAATTCCTATGCTAAAATTAGGTGTACTAGCTGGCCAAAGAGGGCTTTACTTGCACAAACAAGCACAGGATGTTTGATCTACTAATGTTCCATGTTAATGAAAAGACAGTCATGTCTCTTCTTGACCTGAGCAAGAGTTTGTCTCAGGACAAAAGAAGAAACTGTGCCAATATCTCGTGTGTAATCAAGCAGGCACTCTGATGATGCTGAACCTCATTCAAAAAATAGCAGCAAAAAGCAAAAAAAAAAGTAGTTTAGCTTTTGTGAAAGAGATGAAAGACAGACATTTTCATTTCATCAGAATGATCATGACTATTTCATTTTGAGATCAACACTTAAAATATTTACTTGACATTACATTAACATTCATAATGTTTTAAACAAGTTTTATGCATGGCCAAAAGTATGTAGACATTTGCAAAACAATTTGTCAACATTGCCTGTGAGGTGTGTTTTAATGAAAATGTGAAATTTCCTAAAAAAGGTTTAAATACAAGCCTTCCAGTGCAGTTAATAAGAAATTTAGCTGAGCAAAAATAGTACATTTGAATTCAAATGAGCTGTAAATACACAGTATCTAGCTGGAGTATGTAAAAGCTATTTAGTAAAATAAGCAATATTCTATTGCAATATGTTAAAAATTAGCTGTTTGGGGAAGCTAAGGCACCTGGAGCCTGTTATTTTATATGCGCTGTATACCAGGAAAGGCTTAGTTTGGCTGATGGTGTCAATGGAGTTATCAGAAATACAAGCATTTATCTAAGTAATTGCATAGAAGAAAACATTAAGAACTTGGCACATGTTAAAAATGATTCCTAATTAAAATGTTATTTAATAAACAGGCCCATTTTATTACTCATGGACTAAAAAAAAAAATTAATAAGTGACTGCTAAACAAGTAATTATAAGGGTAATAAAGCTCTCCATTCTGATTAGGGAAAATATTCATTTCATGACCATCCAGTGATCCATTTTCTACCACAGCTGTCAAAAGAGGCAGTCTGCAACCATTTAGAGATGTACTATTGTTATTCTGCTTATGTAATACTGCTATTGCTTTTTGTAACAGTAATAATGGTCTCAAACTAGTTCTTAGGGTAATTATAGATCAGCTTGCTTATACATTAACTGCTCTTGAGTCTTTCTTAGCTCACAGGTAAACTGATGCGACTTTGCCACTAGGGTTGTGAGGCACAGGGTGGATTTGTAGCTTTCTGCCCCCTATCAGCATCACTCAAAGCAGTCAGCGCTCCAAGTCAGGTTGTGGTGAAAGTGGTTTCCACCTACTCTCTGCTTCCGATCATTAAAGTCTTGGTAGAATGGACCAAACCTACAAGATGCTGATCACCCACCCTTCTCACTGTTAGCTGATGTAACTCACCATTCCTGCAGGCACCCCTGCAATATGCTCCAACAGTTTGAGAGATGAAAAACTGGGGAACGGGGAATAATAAAAAATTACAGACAGGTTTAACACGTGGTAAGCTAGGATATAATATAAGTGAGCAAAAACTCTTCAGCTCCACTGACACTCAACATTGATACTGTACTACTAAGTAGGAATAGTCACTGTCCTTCCCCAAGACAGTGTCACAGGAACAGGATGTGTTGTAGTGTGAGGCTATTTTTCCAATGTCATTAGTAAGGCATATATTTACCTTACCTAGTCCACTTGGAGATTATCTGCATTTTTCTTGCCTTCAGAAGATGTGGTTTGTTTGAAACAAAGTTGCAGGATTAGTCCCCTTGCACTTGAAGGAATCTTAGAGCAATGTCTGAACCCAGACAGCAGAAGTTAATGCTTTCCCCACAGTTAGCCTTTATGCTACAGGAGGCCCTCGCCAAGGCCCCTGCCAGCACCAGTGTTCAGCTGGTAGCAGATCAGGAGGCTCACTGCATAGAGGAAGATGGTACAGTGGTTCTTACTACTCCTGTGTGATAAAGAGCAAAGGGAACAATTTGGCTTCATGAGGCAGAAGCCCAGTTGGCGCTCTCCCTTGATATTCACATCTTTGCATGGCATCAGCCAGTGGATTAAGAGATAAAGGTTGAACATTTGTTACCTCACTCAGCAAAACCAGTGTTTTTAAAAAATCACTCACAAGGCTTCATTTCAGCTGAGAACGATGAGACCTGTAAGTGATCCATGCTTCTGGAAAAAGTCAGGTGAACACTCAGTGTAAGATAGGATTGTCAGGAAGTGACTGTCAGATTTTCACTTAAAAATAAAGACTTTTAAAAGGACAGCTGTGCAATCAAAATTAAAATTCTGGAAATAAGTCTTTTGTTGCTGATGGTTTAATCCTGCAGTTCTCAGTTCTTACCCATTTGGGCTAGTAGGAACAGGGGGAAAAAGAGAAAAATAAAAAGGTCGGAGGTGAAGCCCTAAAATGCTAAGCCATCTATTTTTATTTGATATAGAAATGATGGCGTATATAAGGTTGGTTCAGAACTTGGGTGCCATGTAAGGAAAGTTTGTTTTTCAACTGAACTACCTTAGAGAAGATTATTAATCCTGCTACCACACTTAAAAGGGAGATTGCAAGTGTTACAATCTTTGTTGTGAAGTACAAAAAAAGGGAAGAAATTCTTAACTATAAAATGCAGGAGATGAATTCTCAGAATTAGTAACCTCTTAACCAATGTCGTGATTCCCAGTATTAGATAGGATTTAGGAAGTGACTCTAAGATTATATTTATGTGAACAATATTTTGTGTATTTAGGGCCTTACCTGTATTCCTCCACTGTGTGCACTTTCAGTTCTGCCTTTCTGAAAAAGTATCCTGAAGATCATCAGCATAAGAAAGGAACAAGGGCACTTAACAGCAAGATGCAAGAAATATGCTAGCTGGGTACACTTTTAAAAGTTACTTGGAATTTTGCGTGCATTTTAAAAGTACTATCCCTTAAAAGCAATTTAAGAAGGGACAACTTAAAAAAGAATTACCCAAATGCACTGGTTGATCTGGAGTAAATTTTGGCAATAAAGCACTCTACATCATATCCCGTGGGATGGACTGGAAAAACAAAGGTATTCAGATTCTTTCTCTTTCTTTTTTACTTTTTTTTCTTCTTTTTTTTTTTTAAGGAAAAATACTCCAGGTGAAAAACACAGTCCCAAGCACTACTTGGGAGAGGACGAGCGCAGGTGTTCATTTCTCATTCCGATGAGAGAACAGGACACAATTAGTATTCATCCCTTTACAAGAGGATTGTTTGTTCCTACTTTTTTCTCCATTACAAACCTGGAAGACTAACTCACCTTCTTTAAGGATTTTTAATTTAAGAATTTTTAATTATTGTTTAGAACATACTGTATTTTGCCAGGTAAGACTATAATGAGAAATTTAGATCTTATTTCCAGGAGCATCTTGGAAACTAAAGCAATTATTTCTCTAAATAGATTTCAGTTCTCAATTGCAAATCAGCAGCAGCTGCTCACTGTTCAATACAATAGGTGCTCTAGCCCAAGATCCATGCTTACACAGTTCAAAAGGGACAAGAGAGGTTCTTTTATTCAGATCTCCGGCATTCCTATCATTGCAGTCTGCTGGTGTACTTTTATGGGGAAAAGCGTTGGCAGCTAGAGCCCTCCTCCTCCACCCCCTTATTGCCATAGTATTTCCCCGCCTCTGAAGCACTAGATGTTCCAGATGAGACAGAAAACTCCGATGAACAGGAATTTCTTGTTCTTCAGTCTCTATTCTTAGACCAGATTGTCTCAAACTCACACCCGCTTGCTGCTGTAGGAACCAATGGAGGGTCCACGCGTGAAAGCCGCCCTGGTTGCAAGGGCTGCATGTACCCTTAGAGGGTCATTTCCATCTCCCTTACCATCATGACATTAAACTCCCTCAGCTAAGGCCCATGCCTTGAAACATGGGAATTTCACATGCAGCAAGATTACGAGAGGAATCTTACAAACCCTACAATCATAAGGCAGAAGAATTGTTTCTTTAAAACATTTTTATCTAAGACAGTGTTTAATAAAAAAAACCCCATATGCATATAAGGCACTTTAAATGGAGGTTTACTAGTTCAGCTGATACATAATGTGATATTGTAAAGTGATATCATCTGTGGAATATAACAATTTTTTCCCTAGGATTCTGCCTGGAAAACAGTCAAGATAATAAGTCATTCTAAACATTCCCACACAAGTGTTTCTCACATCTAATCACTCCCTTTAATAAGAAACATAAGTGAGAAGGTATGTATTTATATCTACATAAACAAAATAAAAGTATGGACTTACCCAAGTAAGTGTATACTGCAGTTCCTCCCTGAAAGTAGCTTAAAAGAGGGAGAATTTGGGGGATTTAGTAGAACACATTGTATATTAAATTATATTTAAATTCCACCTACTAGCAATTCAGGAATCATTGCTGATTAATAGATGCTCTATACATTACAGATAAAATATCGGTTTGCTCTGGCTATATGTACATCAGCTTCTTACGCTGCGTAGTATCATCTGATAGCCATATATTAATTCTTTAAGACATTTTTACAGAAAGTGTGGTCTTCGGCAGCTCACTCAGGGCCTACTGGCAGTTAGTTAAATAACCACCATAGCAGTTTTGTACTGAACGCTGCCAGTGTTAGTGCCTGAAAAGCAGGAAATTCTGGTAGCTGCGTTTGACCACTACAGTGACCACTGGCAGAATTAGACATCTGAGAAATACAGGATTTTCGGTTTGTTATTTTAACCTGAAAACCAAAGTAAAAAAAGTAGACTAGATACTTATGTTAGGTACCTGAGGATGCTAGCATTCACATGGACCCCACTCAGCATCACTGGAGACATCAGAAGGACTCCCTTTAAAATGAAGAGTCATACACGAAATAAGCCTTGTTTAGAGAAACTCCAGGAAAGAAGCTAATATTTACTTATCAAGAACTTGCAAAACAAACCGTAATAGCTACTAGTTCAATTCAGACAAAAAAAGAAGCCTTGGTAGCAGGACAAGTGGAGACCAAACAGAGAAAGCAAAGAACACATGCACGGCAATCCCAATCCAGTATATATATTGTGGAACAAATAATGAAAAACGGAAAGAAAAATGCCCGGACATAAGGCAGGAGTTGAAGTGACAAAGGAAATCTAACCACTGCACGGCCTGCACTGGAGTCCCTGCAGAATGAACTGTCAAACCTGACAAGAAAATGCATCACTGAACTCAGAAAACTTTCATCGGTCAGAAAATATTGACATTGACTGTGAACCTGCGTTGACCCAAAGCCACCAATTATTGAAAAGAAGTCACTGATTGTTACTGATGATAAGATACTTGTATCTTCCCTGTTACGTCAAAGAAGCTGACAAGCTGAGATGAGAGGATGAGATACTAAGCATCTGCTTGGTGACACCCTGAAAAAAAGATAGGGAAGGGATAGATTCAGGTAATAGATTCAGTGGTTCTGCCTTTGACCTCAGAAATGATGATTCATTGGGTCACTACCTATGAGAAAGTGTTGTAAAGAGGTCCCTGTGGTGTGGATCCACACAGCTACAACCACACATTTGAAATAAAAATGCTGTGATGCAGGGGTAAGGCCATGTCAAGCCAAGCCAGCAGTGATGACAGACACTGAGCAGGGCATGCTTTCCCAGTGAAGAAACAGATGGCTGTGGAAAAGGAGGGTGGATGTACTATCTTGCAAAAACATGTCTCTCTCACTGACGACCCAGGACAGACAGTGCAACCAAGCACCAGATGGGAATGGAGAGTCAGAGCAGTTCAGAGCTGATGATGTTTCCAAGATCTGCTGAATGGAGGGAGCCGCCTGCTGTCCGGCAGGGGTGGACCTGTGCTTGGGAGGTAATTCGGTCTCCAGGGTGAAGAGAAACCCATCTCAGCAGGTTTAAGAGCAGATGTTGGCTTGGTGTTATATTTATATATGGAAATATGCCTGACATGAGCTAGGGAACATGTATCTTGGTGTCACATAAAGAACCTGTCCAGACTGCCCACGAAACACTGTGAAACACCCACAGTGATTGCAGAAGACCTTACCGCTTGTCTAAATCTGCTGTTTAAAACCGACCCTGGGAAGAGGTGGAACAGGGTCGTTTCCTCGTAACACCTGGAAAGGTGCAGGCTGTCCTATGCCCCTAGGACTACCAAGAGCACCCCCTGACTTCCAAAAGGGTAATGGCCAAGGATGGTAGCTCAGTCCAAGTGCACAAAAATGGATCTGTAGCTTTAAAATTTGTTGCAGACAACATCTACCGTTCTTCAGCATGTAATGCAGCGATGGGAAGGGAGAGATGTATTCTGCTGATGGCGGGGGGAGGTATTTTGAAAAAGAACTGATGTCAAGTCATGTAAAAAGAAGCTGAGAATGTCAAGTTGTCCATGATTGCCAATAGGCATGCAACACATGTTCTGCAAAGTGCTTGGGTAACAGGAAAAGAGAGGACATTACGCTATCGTCAGGAAATAGGAGGTAATGAAATAGATGCCAAATAAAGAATGTGAGTTGCAGCGTAATAAAATAGTTCCTCTTTTCCACCCTACTTTTCCTTTTTTCTTTTCTAATTCCAAAACACAGTGTTTTGTCCAATACACCAACTCTTTTTTCATTCACTGGGTTTGAAAGAAAAATTCACCCAATGAATATACTAGTCACATGTATTCTTCTGAAATATGAATTATATATACATTTTGCCTGTTTGACATCCTAATGCTGCTTAAGATTCCTTGAGATGGAAGTGAGTACTACCCAACGCAGCAGAGTCTGGTTCATATATAAACTTACACATGTTCCTTAAATTCTAAGAGAAACCAGCGAAGAAAGGTTTTTCAGCTAAGAAAACCTGTGTCAAATTCCTCACTTAGCTTCTCTTCTGTGACCACAAGCATTTTCCCATTGTAAAATTAAGATGATGCACATTCCTTTCTCACAGAAGGAATCTCATCTACCTGAGAAAAAGAATTTATTTCTGAAAAACACATGCCAAGTTATGTAGAAGTTGCTTTAATCCTTGTTCAGTAGTCATGGTTAGCCATCAAAATTAACTTATCATTTATAGGGAGAATAAATTGCAGTTCCCATTCAAAGCTGCGTTAGCTTTTCCCTGCAATTTCACTGTTTAATATGTCTTTAATTTAAACTCCTTTATTAAAAAAATATTAACACACCACTCATTTCCCCCCAAAATAGATGCATCATTTGTCTCTGAACCTCCAAGGCTGAGAGGTATTCAGAGCAGGGACTCCTTCTTTGTATCTGTTTGTGCAGCATTCAGGCCTTCAAGGTAGGAGATCTCAGCGCAAGTAAGAATCCATCATTCACTGCAGGTAAAAATTTTCAATCTTAAAAAAAACTTACTTTGTTAAAAAAACCTACTTTGTTTAAAAAACCACACCAAAACCCCAAGCAAAAAAAACTGTTAAAGGAAAAAAAGCATTCACTTGAAATTTGTGTCTTTCTCCATCACCAGATTTCAAGTTGAGGGGAGGAAAGTTCTCAGAGTTGAGGAATAAGGTCTGGTCAACTATACAGATTATAACAGTAACACCTATTACAAGTGACAGGTTAACCCAGCCATGACAAAGCTTTCAGCTATGGGAACTTTCCTATCGCATATGGCTACTGGAATATATGACTCTTTCTATGTCATTCCTGCACAACCCATATGGACTTTGTCCCAGCATATGCTCTGCCAGCTCACAAAGGGGAGCTGCAAGCATATTCACAATTTCCTCTAACCCGTGTCTTTCAGTCCCACCTTTCCCCTGCAGCTTCATTCATACAGCTCAAGTTTCTCATTTAAAGCAAACGCCCCACTCCACCTCCACAAGTATTAGCGACTTTTATTTTTGTACCACCTCTTTGCCCTGCACTCCCACTGACATGTTTGCTGGATGTAACGGCCAAAGCTAACCCATCTCTTCCCAGTGCCTCCCAGGTTCAGGATGCACCAGCTCACTCCCACATGGCTCCCCCATCCTGGTTTCAGCTCCTCCCACTGACCTCAGCAGGAGACAATAAACTCTTGACTATATATAGTAAGGCACTCAAACATTTCTCACATAATCTGGGTGGGCAGCAGGTGGGAGAAGGGAACACTGAGTATTGCACCCTGCTGGGTAGGGAGCACATTCAGACTTGCCTCAGAAAAAGTTGCTCTTCCTAAGCATCAACAGTTTTAGTGTAAACACTTCAGAGTATATACCTTCATCTACTGAGTGACTCTTCAATGAATCATTATGCATCTCTGAATGGTCTTTTAATTATAAAAGCAATGTTTTATTATCTCCAAAAGGAAAAGGTAGTTATAGCAAAAACTACATATTGCTCTAAACTTGAAGTTGCTTTTTAGAGCATATCTTAAACATCATTTACTATATGTATCATATAACTAATGCCAGTTCTCACAGTGCCATTCAACTATAGACCTTACTGGGAAAACTGTTTTCCTCCTGAGGAACTAATAAAAAACTCCAAACCAACGAAACAAAAAACTCTACCATAAACCAAAAGCTTTTTAATAACAGATTTCAGAATTTGGAATTTTTCATATGTTGTGTTTTTCCTTTTTCAGCCATTCTCTCCCATCTACTCCACACTCCAAATATTCATCAGAAATGGATATTTTGCACATAAATATTTTCTTTCAGCAACAGAAATCCACATTTTTTTCTTTTTCTAACCACTTTCTCCAAAATTCTTCTGACCATTTTTTAAATCCTCCAGCTGCACTACAAACAATCTCTGCTGACAGAGCCCTTATGCTAGCACTCCCAAACTGCATTCCTCAAACACCACATACACTGCCAGAAGAAGGATTGTGGTGCTTCTTTGTAGCACCCTGGCATATATATGTGGCAGTGCTGTGGTTAGTTTCTCACACTTAACTAATGCAGTAATACCAGCAAAATTTGGTGGTAACAGCTCTCTCAGCCCGGAAGTGCTCCCATTGAAACAGAGTTCTGCACTAACTTCACTGAATCTTTTCCCAGTCTAAAAGTCCTCCTCTTAGCATTACACATGGACCTTTAACTCCCCTACTTCATACATACAGCCTTACATGAAACAACGCTAGGAAGAAGGAGCTCTAGCCTGGGTTTTGAGAGTACCTAGCTACTGGTCCTACGTAACTTGACAATACACCCTTGTCTCTGAACGCAACTCTTCTTCTTGAGGTAGAAAGCAAAAGCCTATCCAGTGACTGGCAGAGCAGAGACACTCAGATGCAGACTTTCTCTGACGCATAGCTGCAGTTCGTATGCACATTTGACAGCATCACCTCAGTGAGCCTTGTGACAAAGACAAGGCAACACACAGATTATGAAGACTCATCTTTTAAAATCTAACCCTTCAGCTGTTGACTGCAATAACGTTCGGGCTTCTCTAGAAACAAATGCAAGCCATAAAATAGCACTCTGAGTCAAAAAAACAAACAAACAAAAAAACCAACCAGAAGTCATGATCAGCTTGTACAAGCTGATCTTATCAGGGTTGAGTCACACCAACTATAAACTAATCTCCAGGAAACAAAACCCCCCATTACTCTTGCTCTTGGAAACTCTTTGCGAGCAACACCTCATTTTTGCCTGTGTAAAGTGTCACATAGAGACCATGTGAAACAGTAGGGAAAGCAAAACAGTGAGGCATCAGCCAAAGCAGCTCATTAGGGTGAGGTACATTCTGAATTATCACCACATTATTCTTCAAACAGATATTCCTCCAAAAAGATAAAATTTAGCTGGGTTCTCCATCCAGCTACATCCTTTGGTACTGCTTGTGCAGCACAGAGGGAGCCACGAGCACTTGCAGTTTCTCCCCAGAGAATCCCCCTCTCCACAGAGATCCTCCACAGCCGGGAAGATGGCAGCAGCTTCTCCTGTTCCTACAGCAGCTTTATTGCCTCCTGCGCCAGATCGAATGTTACAAAGCATAGTGGGAAACTACATGCCAGGGGACATGGGGAGGAAGCATCTTCAGGAGGAAGCAGAGGCAGAAGCTTTTCAAAGGAAGAGAGAATGAAAAGGCCAGGTAGCAGATAACTAGAGGAGAAAATACACTATACCTTTGGGTCTTTATATGATAAAAACAATGTGCAGAAGCCACACGGCAGTAACTGTTTTCAAAGCACAGACAAGAAAAATGAAGCTTTAGGTGCTATTTAGAGCAGTTTCTGGCAGCTAGCAGAATTAAAAGCATTGTAAGAACCATAACAGACTCATGTATTTAAAGAGACAATATTGAAATGCTACACGATGGGCAAAGAATAAAAAAAAAAAGTAAATTTGCCATAGGAAGAGAAGATCAAGGGCATGATGCAGTAAACTTCATTAGAGCCATACACCTGAGGAATTAGCTACAGGTCAGATTCCAAAATCAGTGCTTAATAAGTTTTCTCAAAATAAATTATGGAAAGAGGACATTGATGTCCTCCAAATTAACCTTACACCGCCCCAAAAAATTAAGTCACTATGCTACAGATTTAATACTAGATTAATATTTCTGGGACTAGCACATAGAGGAGGGCTACAGTTCCCCATTGTCTTGTCTCTTAATGGACCCCAGCAAAACCAAATGCAGAGGAGAGCGCAGGAACTGCTACGTTTGTATTACCAAATGCCTGAGTGTGAAATACTTCCAATGGAGACTGTCCTCTGCTTATGTATTTCTTATAGCGGATTAGGTGATTATATACTGTATCATGTGGCTGTGTAATGCCATACAACTACAATTATATATCATATACATACTCATGGGAAAGTATGCATTTTTTTTAATTTGGATTAAAATTCTGCTCCAATGAATTTGCTGCCCAAGTTCCTTCCAATTTCAATGGAGATATTTTTTTTCTGCAATATTTTGTGGTATTTCTCATTTTTAGCTAGTACAACTCTTCAGGAATGTGCAATACAGGCAAATTTTAAGTGTTGAGTTCCAAAGTCAGACTTTGGGGGCACGTGGAAAGAAAAGTCAATACACAAAACAGAGCTGCCTTTAGTGTTAAGCCTCACTAGATGTGTGAATTTGGGCAAATATCTTTTTGCCTTAGTTTCCCTAAAACTAATGTTGGGCTCTATTGATGAAAAGTACTGTAAATAGAGCAAGGGGCTATTATTACTATATACTAATTAACCCCTCAGGGAACCGTAAGCAAAAAGCACAAAAAGTGACCTGGATTCTCATCTCTCAATTGGTTAGACTTGAGGCACTTTGGCAGGGCAACCTAGGAAAGCTTTAGGCTAGATTCACAAGTTACTGGGGCATACGAATCCAGCATGTATCCATTCCACAGCTGCCTAACCCTGCAGGTACTTTTGTTTCTTCCAGGCAAATCCCTGATCTCCAGGCATACCATACAATTGCTAGAGTCTTGATTCCTCTGAGCAGCTAAGCACTTCACTCCTGCCAAGCCATGGTGGGATTTATATTACTTCTAGGTCACCGGCTCTTAGTACAGGTAGTCCTACACAAAAGAGCAAATGGCAGTAGTAGGATCATTTACACATATTAAATAAATTGCTCAGCTAGAATACAGAAAATGCAAGTTTGGGCCCTACTCTGAGAGATGCAGTGCAAGCACTTTGAATCCCCTGCCCAGGTCTGCTGAGGAGACAGTTTCTCTGGGTGTGAAGCACATATGTTGGTCTAGAGGAGGAATGAGAGCGATGTTTGCAAATTGGTCATTGCTCATGGTTTCCATACCTGCCCTGCCATGGTTTAATTTACAAGAAAGAGAAGTGGGTTTGATGTAAATATTTAACTCCTGAAGAAGGAGCATGGGGCAGTTTCACTATCTGTTCCCATCTTGAGAGATTTCAGAAGGTTATAGCTATACTAGTTTAACCTGTGTCTTTGCTTTCAGATTCCTGAAGTGTTTCAGCCAAAAGAATTATTTAAAAAAGAAAGCTCAGCTCTCTCCAAAGCATTTTTGGAGTTAGGTAGGGCCACATGCTTGTACACAAACTGAATCGCAGATGTCTCGCATGGACACAATGTCAGTTTCAAGAAAGTGCCCTTACCAACGCTACAAACCCAGAAATGTGTAGCCAGCATCTCTCTACAGTGCTGCTCTGGCATCCATTCTACTAAATTCTCTAGTAAAAGACAAGGAGGCCACAGAAGAGCTTCAGAATTACTGAACAGGCATTTAACCTGTGAGGAAGCATGAAATCAGGAAGCAAGGCACAGGTGGTGGGAGGACTCCATAGCCTTCCAGTTTGAACACTGAGCTCAAAACTTCCAGGTACACTTTATGTTAACCCAGCATAAGCCCATGTTTCCATATGACATCTCACATTACTGAAGCTGGAGTCAATCTGGGCATGTGTGGAAGTAAGTGGAGATTTGCAGTATGGGTGGTCATATGCCGGAAGTGCAGGACAAAATCAGAGTGCAATGCTGAATGTTACATCAAATGGGACTGACTGTCCAGATACTAATGACTGGTTAATTGGCATTTCCTTGATTTTGAGTGCATCCACTGTTAGGAAATCTGAACAAAATTAACTCTCAGTTAGCATGTTATTTTTGGTGGAAAAGTATTAGCCTCACATAAAAAACCTTAATAAATACATTTTTACAGATGTTTACTGAATTCAGTAGATCTCTGCAGTGACAGACATTATCTCTTTGCTGCTGTGAAGAAGGTAAAAAAAAAAGCTGGTCATGGATCTAACCTGTCAGTTTGCCTTAAAAAGCATGAAACAGCACAAAGAATAACTTTGAACTTGACTGCCTTCTCTCTTTGTCTCTAATGGTTCCTCAGGACAACATTCAAAATTTGATTGATCCCCTTCAAATTAAGATCTTCCTCATCGCACTACAAAAGCCCACACTACAAGAGCCCAAGCATCTAGAATCAGAGAAGAACAAGCACCTCTTTTGTTACCAGTGATCAGATTTGTTACTGAAAGTTGTCTGTAATTCCCAACACCGGCCAGTCAGCTTTGGAGAGCACAGAAACCATTTGCCTTCCCAAAAGCCATTTTTGGCTCTTTGCTCATGATCGCTACCGATAGTAATGTCTCAATTTTTCTGGAGAAAGAGATTGACACTTTTTATTGCTCTGCCATCGACGTGCAATTAGTAAATGAGTCAGCACCTTCTTGTAAAACAGTAGTAACTTCAGTATGCTGAATCACAGTTTCAAAGGTACTCTAAGGTTCTCTTATCTGCACAGGCAACACATTTTCTGTTTGCTTCAGCAGAGAGACTATTATTCCGAGGCTGAAAAAAATGGGTTTGTGGTCTCATGTCTTGTTCTGAGATAAGTGTTTCAGTTCATTGCATCTGCACCTTCACATGAGAGTTTTAATTCATTTTTCTAAGTGATGGTTAAAATCTTCCTGAGGAAAATGTACAGCCCACCCAAACTGCTAACTCCATGTTGTCACAGGCTTGGTTAATGAGTGTGGGCAGGGAAAGGTCATGTAAAAAAGAAACTATGAAACAGAATGTTTAGTTTAGATTAAAAAAAAATAAAAAAGTTCTTTGAGTATGAAGCATTGTTTCCTCTGGAATGAAATACCCCATTCTTCACATGCCCTGCTCCTAAAAACCCCAGCACCCCATATGCCACCTTGATCTTCCCATGTACCTCTCTGTCACTCTTCCTCCCCCTGCTCTCCTCCTCCATCCCTTGCACGCTCAGCCAAGAGGGAAGCGATATGCTCGGCGGCTGCCTTCGGGTGACACGTGTCAGCAGCTCGGTGATACAGACACACTGGCTATTCACCCGCCCTCTGCCATTAGGCTAGGCAGGGGCCTTTCTCTTAGTTCAGGCTCTTTTCTCCATACAGACATGAATTCTCTAGAGGGGCTGGTAGGAACTTAGTATACTTGTGATCCCTACATCACGTCAAATTTAGCTGAAAGTCACCAGTCACTTTGCCTGCTGCCTAAAGTGGTGTAAGAGCACAGCCCCATAACCCTCATGTCCTTAAGAAGGAGGCCAAGAAGAAAACAAGATCAAGTACAAACTCTCTGCAGATGAGGAACATGGTAAACTTAGGTACTGGAAAAGTGAGATTGAAGTTCAGCAAATGTGTTAATCTTACATTGGCTAAACCCGCGGTTTACAGTCTTTCTTAATTTCCTTGCTTTTCCTGACAAGGTAGGAGCGGCATAGCTCTAGACAAACCAAGAGGAATAAGTGCATAGGCTGTTTTTTCCTCCCTCTCTACAAACTGTCTTATTCCAGATGAAAACAAATCCAGTTTTTTTCACCCCACGGTGGGACTTCATTATATCACAACTTGTCCTTTCCGAGCCAAACCCTCTTTGTGTTGAAACCACTGGCAGGACTGACTTCGCTGGGAGCAAGGGGTTCCTACATCCATGCTGCCAAGTGAGTTCAGAGTTGGGGCTGTGAAGTCATTCTCAATATCAGGGCTTATTTCCAAACTCATGAAATCAATCCCATGCAATTTTCCCACCAACCTTCTGTGTGAAAAGAACAAACATGTATTTCCCTGTAGAGGTAGAAGTATGCAATCACCCTATTTACTTTTAAGGTATAATAAAGTCTGCACTTTAGCATTCATTCCATAGTCCAGTGCTTTGGTTTTAATCATTTTGTTGCTTGTTTTTTACTCAGGGATTACTTTGGTAAAATTTTTCCTTCGTATCCTCAAAGGAAACCGGAATAAACGATTGCCAAACGCCACATTTCCCATTGGGAAACAGCATTCTCAACCATCTGAACACTTGGTGTACCACTGAACAGCAAAGCTGTGCTACAGATAGTATTTATAGTACATTTTATGAGACCAAAAGTTGTCAGTTAAACCACTAGAAACTAATAAATGGGCCTAGTGTCATTTGAGTTGTCAACAGGATATAAGCTGATGTAAGGGGAACACCTACATTTTGTAGGCTTCTTTTGCACGAAGAAATGTACAGTTGATAGTCATGCTTGACTTTGTAGGAATGTTTTGAGTAAGGAATACAGTAATTTCCTCCATTGCAACAGTAATAATCATCAGATCACTAAAAGACATTCGTTACATAGGCATGCCTAATTCTTGAATATGATGATGCCCAGTAACCTCTATTTTACAGTAAGCGTTCTCACATACAGTAGTTTTGTTGAGTGACAGAGCTGACAATAGGAAAATCACAATATTGAAAACTGTCTCTGTGCTGCAAAGGGTGGACGTTAAAACACCCAGAAGCGGGAAATATGATTTCATTTCATAAACAGAAAAATCCTTTGAATTAAATCACGTTTTTTTAATGCATTAAAGCCAAAGAATGCATTGTCTGAAGCATTGTGAAATTGCATTTATATATGTATATATAGGTTCAACAACAGCAAAGCCTTCTTTAAATGAAAGAAATCAAATTCTTGACTGATAAGACTCCATTCTTTGTTTCTTTCCCTGAAATGACATGCTGTGAGAGCAACTATTTTAAACAGCTGCTTTGCAGAGGTAGGTCAAGATCAGAGGCAGAGGTTCTTATCACCCTTCTATCATAAATACAGAGCACCAAAAAACTCTGGATGAAATGTAAGTCTAACCAAGGACACAGGCTTGACCACAGGGTTTGAATCTGCTGGATTCAGATCAAGTATTCCGAGTGCCGAGATATGAATCTATTTCTTTGTTCAGTTCTACTTCTGGTTATCATTAATACTTACCTACATGATGAAAAAAAATCAAACTTGATTACAGACCCCTAGGATAAAATGCAGTTTAATTTCTGTAAGTGAAAAAATCTCAAATTTTCACTGACAGAACAGCCTGACACTCTTATATGTTAAAGTTCTGAAAGTTTAACACAAACATTTAAGTGTACCTCATCCCTTCCTGGAATTATGAGATACAGCACAGATGGCACCCTGAAAACATAAATGACTATCTGCTCAGAGAACATGTGCTTTTAAACAAAGGCAGAGATTTCCCTGAAAAAGGAGGCCAAGGAACTTGCCTGTGCACACACTTACGAGAAGAAATCTGTGCCGCATTCTTTTCAGTTTGGAATAGGAAGTATATGCGAAAAATATGGCAGGAAAGATTTTTCTAGAAATATATCAGGCTGTTTGAAAGAAGGAAGTATGAGAATCTCAGTAGGTAGCAGGATTTTGAAAGATTTCTACTATTAAAATTTAGATAGGGTTCCGATAAAAGTCCCAGCAAGTCTTTTAGCTATGCTTTTCCTCATTCATTCTCTCCTGTTCAATATATACAGAGAGAAAACACTACACTGTTCACTATGAGCTCTGAACTTATGTCAAGTTGATCTTAAAAAGAGAAGCAGTTTGAGGAAACTTGTATTTAAAAGCTAGGAAGGACAAGTTCGTCATCAAGAGCTTCTATTCCTATGATTTACCAAGAACAAACACAATGACAAAGAAGAAAGCCAAATCTCAGAGATAAAACAAAAATTTTAGATTTCTTCAACATTGAAATTGAGATAATAAAAAAGAAACATAAGAGAACACTTCACTCTGATCCAGCAATATATTTCCGCACTGAAATTTTGCAGTGCGGGCTCTGGCCTTTGGTCAGATTGTGCTAGGTACGGCTGGGAGGAACAACTGACATTAAGCCAGATCTGCTGGTATGAAGGAGCTCATCATCCCCTCTAACAACTCACAGGACATGTTTGCATTTGCAACACGATACAGCCCTCTAGCATGAACTGACCTAACAAAGACAGCTTCAGCCTAGCAGTGCCACAACAGCACAGCCTCCAGTGCAGTCTTGCTCTGGCTGCCCCTGGGACTCCAGACAGATCTGTACAGCCCACATCAATTGACATTTTGCTGACTTGGCTACAATGGCATTGGGTACTCAAGCTCAACTGAATCAAGGCAGAGCTAGAGCTGTGATCACACACAGCACATCCCAAGTGCAGTGCACAGAATCCATACAGCTTGCTCTGGGCTCGACTAATTCTGCTAGTAGGAAGAAATCTTTTTTATAGAGCACTTCTCTGGCCATGGCCCCTCTTTCGCCAGAAAGACAGCACAACAGAGCTACTTTGCTAGCTCCACTCCAACCTAGGATTCCTCTGATGTGAATGGAACTGCTGAGCTGCAGGCTTTCTTTGGCACTCTGATGCAGAGGGATGCAAACCAGCTCGATCAGATATGATCCCTTCTTGCATCCTATGTGATGGCAAGGTGCTTATCAAAACAGCTTGACGGGAAGCCCTACCAGCTTAGGTCAGCTGCGAAGCTGGGTGGCTCTGGGCATCTGTGCTTTGCATAAGTAATTTTTTCATAGTCAAATGAACACAATTGTGTTATTGCTAAATATATCTTTTTTTCCCCTTGTTCTTTTATATTCCTTTGATTCTCTTTGCTCTAGAATGAAACACAGATGCCCTTATGCTAGTCATCTTGAAACTAGAAATATTCATTACTAGACACAAATGACTGATATTTAAAACTGCATGCTACTCCGCATTGTGTACCTAACTGGAATGAGTCACTATCCGGGACATTTATCCTACATCTTTGTCTAGTTTTTTGTTTGAAAGCACCCAGGAAGGAATCAGGATCCTTCCAAAAAATACACAATACCAGAAAGTACTTCTATCCCTAGACGGAGAAGTAGCACATACAGACAAAAGGCTAGATTTGCAGAGCAAAGGTACTGACACATTCACCTTGTGATCTAGCAGAGTTTACTGCTCTGACTTGGGCACTCAAAATCCCTACACAATACATGCAAAGAAGTTAAGTGCTCAAGCATGGCACCCCACAAGAATCAGCAGCTGTCTAGAGCACGCAAAAACTGCCAAGGAGGGGAATGCATCTACAGCCCCAGCTAGGAGAGCATGAGGCACTTTTCCTATAGGGAGAAACCGCTCCCCCTGCCCCAAGAATACACTACTGATTTGTGAATTAGGGATCTAAGCCAAGCATCTCTGCAGAAGGTGAGCAATCTTACTTGTAACTAAATGCTTACAGGACTCTTCCAGAATGTGGAAATTTTCTTCATCTGTGAGGACTGGAACCTGCTTCTCTGGTGAAAGTCCCTATTGATCAGACCATAGGTCAATTTGTATCTAAAGCTGTCTTAATCCCATGTTCCATTTTCAATGAACTAGGGAAATATTTGTGGGTCAAAAAATGTTTCCCCAACTTGGAGCCTGTCTAAATATAAGCTACTAAATGTAAAATGATTAAACATTCATTTACTAGATCCTTTCTTACCAAACTCTAAACTATCAGCTTGAGTTCACACAAGAAACCTTTCCATGTCCTTTTAGGTATCTGCAAACTGAAGACTATGATGATTCATTTTAATTTCTTCACTTGCAAGAAATTTCTTGGAAGATAAGACATCTAAGAACAGATCACTGGGATATCAAATTGCTTAGAGAAGAGGAAGAAAGTGAATGCAAGTGTGAGTGAATTCCCATATAAAAGGGAAGTAGTAGTAGAAAGCAAGGAGAATTTTAGTACATTTTTTGATCTTTTCCTTTATTTGGCTACAAAGGTAGATTTACTTTAAAAATAACTGAGTTTTCCATGGAAGAACTATCCTAAGCAGCTATCTATCTACTCTTTAGCACCTAGCTACCAATCCACTAGTTTGATTCTTTTTCATCCACTGAATATCAAACCACAGCACTTACTTGCACAACTTGCAGCAGACTGACTGCTCCAAGGTTTTCATTGCCTGTGACTTCAGTGAGAAACTAGCTGGGCAGTCTTCTTTATCAATTGGTATCATAGTGTGGTATTATATCTTTGGCTCTGATTTCAGTGTAGACATGTTTCAAGTACCTGATCTATCTGCCAGCAAACGGGCCTGTTCCAAACGCACTGAAGTCAGCAACAGCCTTTCTGATGGTTGGCCACATAGCAGTTAAATCAAGTTCTAACACAAATAAATCAGAATGTTTAACTGGATGTAAGAATGCTAAATAAGGACAGACCTCTTTTGAGGAGGCTTTTTTATCATAATTTTAAAGTCATGTCTTTGGAAGAAGAGGTAAGGCTTTAGGCCAAAACAATGTCAGTCTACCTTACATCCAAGTATTACTCATACAGTTTATCTGAACATTTCTTTTCCCAGCTCCTACCTACAGTGCATGCCTGGAAGAAAAGGCTACGCAGTCCCTAATAGCCTTTATTTTGATTCATGAAAAAGAATACTTAAAAAATAGCAAGGTGGTTATCAAATAACTCACTGCTCATATTATAGAATCATAGAAT
>VZTQ01007797.1:0-12526 GCA_013400755.1 Pelecanoides urinatrix | reverse complement strand
CTATTGCAATAGGCCCTGCTAAACCATCAGCTACTAATACAGGTTTCACTTCCTTGTCCTGGTGTTTTCCGTAAGCCATTTTTCTTGCTTCTTTCCACTCAGCAGGTAAAGACAAAGGAGTTGATTCTTAGACACTCTTAGATTCTGAGGAGTAAGAGAGTAGGAAGCTACATGGTGAAAATAAAAGTTAACCCTGAAATGTTTCCATTTTTATTTTAGAAGTAAAAATGTGCATTAGATTCCAACAGTTTCCAGTACTAATTCTCAGCTCTACTCGATTCCTGATCTATTTCTGACTACTGCTTTGTTTCCCAAATGGAATGTCCTTCGGCATCACTGCCTTGTCCCCACTTGAACATTAAATTTAGCACTTCTGACCATAACCAAGAGAGTCAGAGCATGCTTACAAGACCAGTAACTCCCAGCAAAAGCCTGCCTTGCCCTTAACAGCTTCAGAAAGCTTCAAAAGTTTCAGAGAAGATTTTCTTTAAAATTGCTTAAATTCCATGAGCATATTCCTCCCTCCAAAAGCACAAAGCTTCAGGTATTTCCCCAAACATGTAGAACAGTTCTCAAGCAAGGCTGTCAGAGCTGTCACACAGTAAAGCTAGGACGAGCTTTGCCTGCAAGATATCTAGAGCTTTTCAATACCCTTTCCTTTCAATACCCTGACTTTTCTGGAAAGGTCAGACATGTAAGTTATTGTTCTTCTAGGAGAAATTCAGAACTGCCCATAAAACAGTGGGTATTTTCTGCTGTACAGAAACCATACAATATATGATTAAGTATCTTTATTATGGTGTAGCCACCATATGGGAACATCTTCATTTGCCTTTAGGGTAACTAGAGTTTTATCCAAGTTTGTTCTGCATCTGGACTAGCAGAGAACTGAGTCTCAGGTTTCAAGTAGTATCACCTTTGGAAACAATTTTTCTTTTCTGAAAACCTGAAAGTAATAATTTGCTTAGAAATTCCAAGACAAAGCAAGTGAAAGTCATGAGTGTATGAGCGTTGTAAGAGAAGAGAGTTTGTGGGAAGGTCTCCTGGGAAAGACTTGTTCCAGCCACTGAAAGCAAACACTGTTTTAAGGTATAATAACACATTTCCTTTCCTTTGGTCTGGTTTCCCTCTAGAAAACATTACAGTGCAGCTGAGTGGTAAGAAAAAGAAGCTGTCTCAGAGCAGTTTTACTTGGCTTTGTATTGCAGTTATGTACCGGACCACATAAGTGCATAAGTAAGATCTCACCTGTGCAATAGAGGTGAAAATATCTTCTATCCACCTACTCTTCCAATGATCTCAAAGTCATCCGCCACTGAAGTCAGGAGAAGCTTTCCCATTTTCTGAAGGCACAGACAGCCTAAAATACATGAATCAGAAGGTGATGTTTGAAGCAACAGAAAGCCCCCACATGTCTTGATCCTGATTCTACTTTGTGCACACAGTTTCTACTATTTGTTCTGTTAGAGCAGCCAAAGGGCTGAATCCATATCCTCCACAGATCCATTACTTTCNAGGTCAAAAGGTCTGAAACATGACCTGTTAGGAAAGATGGAAAGAAAGGTTGTTTAGTCTGGAGAGAAAAGACTGCGGGGAGGCATGGTACAGCTTCAAATTTTCAGAAAAGAGGAAAGGTATAAAATGTTGCAGAGAGGACAGGAAGTAGTGGGTATGAATTGCAACAATAGAGATATGTGCTAGAAGCACTAGGTAAAATTTGGTTAGTCTGTCTGTGGATTAAGTTGTTTAGGATACAGTTGAATCCCCATCAATGAAACTAAGAATGAATTAGACAAGTATCACTGAGTGACACGGATACTGTAGATGGGCAGGGAGATGATCTAGATGACCTCAGGCTTTCTTCTGGCAGTAGTTTCAGTAATTTTTTTGGTATCTCTGTGCACTTAAAATACACAGAAGACTGTGTATTTTAGAAACTGTTTATGAAGGGCCTCTCCTAATCTTTAGGGCTGCTTGATTTTAGAGAGCTGCACTGAGAATTTTGCGCAGAAAACTTTTTTTTTGCCTTCTCAACCTTTTTTTCAACATCCCATATTTGAGGGAAATATGGGCAGCTCTTCAGAATTTTAGTGCTCATGTGATAAAAGAGATTTATTGTTTTATTTCCCTCCTTGTGTTTGCAGTCTCTTGAGTTTGTTTTGCTAACTTGCATTGTCACCAGGTTCAAAGCAGAGAAGCTAGGGTCAGAAGAAACTTTGTAAAACATTGACAACTGTTCATCACACCATATCACTGACTGCAGTCTGTAAGGACTTATTTTTGATTCTCAGGACTGTATGTGATAAACAAACATGCTATTACTGTAGTCAAGACTCATCTAAGCCCAACCAAAAGCAGCTAGTCCAAATGTGTAGAGGTTCACAGGGAGCAGAGTGATCAAGGAGCCAAGGAGCTGTCTAATTCTGTAGGAAAGTAACATACCAAGATTACAGAACTGACAGCTTACTTATCACTCCTTGTTAGTGTTTTAGTAGAGAGAAATAGCTCTCAACTGTTCACTGCAGTCTTTTCCTGCTCCAGTACTGAGCTGGTCTTTCAACTAGCATTTTCCTCCTGACCCTATGATGCATGATTATGATACTTTTAAAATCAATGGTGTGACTTTTTGCTTAAGTATAAGGCTTTCTGCCAGCTCTGATTAGCGGAAATGCTTGAAGGCATACAATGGGATGGTGCTTGCTTGCTTTGCTTAGCTTGTGTAGAAATTTAAGCAGCAATAACCAAAGAGTGCAAATACAATGCAGTGCCATTCAGAGACACTGGACTGGGACCCAAATAACTGTGTTTACATGGCACTGCACTGTGTTCAGACCCAGCTCAGGTGTTCCTAAACTTTCCTATAAATGATATTTCTATTAATTTGTGATTTGGCCAAATCTGGACAGATTTTCATGAAAGCAATACAAGGTCTCATATTTTCAGTTTGTCCCATTATCATATTGCAAGATTTAGTCCAAATCTTGAAGTTTTTAAAATGAATTATTAAATGTAATACAATCTGTTTTCTCCTTATTTTAGTCTCAGAAATGGAGGTGGTGTTTTGCCAAAACTAGGAACAAACCAGAACAGTGTAGCAACACTCCTTGAATGGTTAACATTTGACAAAAGAAAATGAATGTGTGTAACAGTATAATTGAAACAACAACTTACTATTGCTGTATTGTTTATAGTCAGTATCATTTAAGGTCTTTATAGAGAAAAGACAATGATAAATCAATTGATTTCTGGTTCTTGGAAAAGTTGATAACTTTTAACTTGAAGTTTATCTCTTGCTCCGTTGAAAACTAAGCTTTGAATGTGGTATGACCTTTGCATTTCTTATAACAGCCAGGTAACCTGAAGTTATTAATAACGAAGTATTTGGAAGTGTTGTTCTAGTTCTAGACAAGTGGCATGCACTATGTTATCAGTTGGCTCTCTCTTGCATACCTTCTTAAGGAAGTAAATAGCTGGCACACTTGGAGACCTCTGGTTGAGATAATCTGGGGACAAGAGCAGGGGAGCTGAGGGTGTTGGAGATAAACAGGCATGATATCTGGCAAATACCTGCCTATACTATTTGTGGTTCTAACCTTTGCTTTTTATTCCTCCCAAATCGTTAGCCCTGTTAAGAATTTTGGATGAAAAGTTTAGATGAAAAGGTTAAGGGCAATTCCTTTTACCTTTTTTGCAGCTGGTAATTCTAAAACCTAAAGCAATTCCTATTGTGTAACTTCCAGTGTGACTCAGAGAGGGGAGAGAAGG
Source organism: Pelecanoides urinatrix (assembly GCA_013400755.1). NCBI lineage: Eukaryota > Metazoa > Chordata > Aves > Procellariiformes > Procellariidae > Pelecanoides > Pelecanoides urinatrix. Next base: position 8,761 of record VZTQ01007797.1, on the reverse strand, counting down.
AGAGAAAGTAAACCAAAGGGAGAGTGGCAGTTGCTGCTAGACTTTTAGAATGCATAAGAATTGGAGCATGGTAGATGCTTTCAGTGCATGGCTGCCTTCTGAAAAATACAGAAGACCATGAGAGTTAGTCACTAAAATGTTTCTAAAAATCTAGCGCCAGTTTCTTCCATTTTTGGTGTACTCTGCAGGATCAAGGCTATCCAGCCCCATCAAGGACACAGTTAGCTGTCTGTCCCAAACTACAGAAATACACATGGGTTTTATACAATAGATTCTCACAGAACTGAGCTTAGCATTATGGCCTCTCTCCTGCTCCACACACCATATGCAGCTGGTTGGCCTCATTTGTGCTCCCTTAATCAATGGCATCTGCACATGTGGCCCTGATCAGGATAGTGATCATTCTACAGTGTTGCAGCCAGAACAAGAAGGGAGAATTTGTCTGTACGCATAGCATTGCCGTTGAAATAAAAGAGCCGTGCCAGAGGCATACTCCAGAACTGCACCCAGTCCCTGCCCCACTGTGCTACATGTTGACCCTTGTTTTTAAAGGAAATACTCCCCATCATGTGTCCTAGCAAGCCTCCGTCTGCCAATGTCAAAGAGAAAGTCACCTGCAAGGTCTGCAAATGTCCTATGGTGAACAGCTGATTTTCTTAAACATTGAGTCCTTCCTTTCTTCTCTCAGACAGTTTACACTAAGAGCAGTCTCTGACTTAGCAAAGTGAATTGTATATTGGGCTAAGTTCCCATATTAAATATGAGCTTCATGGGTCATGTCAGCCACAGGTTTTACTTGTGACTCCTGCAGCCTTACGTTATGCAGCTAAAGAAATACAACTACCTAATGAAGAATGAGTAAATCTCAGCTTGCTCTGGTGTACGTTTTCTTAAGCCTGTATTAGCAAAATTATTATAAATTGATAGTAGTATGTTACTTTGAGTGGATCTCATGTCTTTTTTTTTAAGTGACTATTTAAAAAAAATTCTCAGGTGAAAAAAGGTGGATTATCTCTGCATAAAAATAAATGCATGCATTATTAAATACTGAAAGATGATTTTATCCACACTCTTCTGCTGTGCCCGAGTACCAAGCAAATATCACAGAATCATTGCATGAGTTCATGCAAGTGAAAAATTATGACAAGTAATTTCTTTGATGTATTTTGCCTTTGGGCAGGGATTGTCTGTTAAAAGGTTATGATTTTCTAGAACTGAGCCATCCTTTGTATGCAAAACAGCTAGAAATAATAAGATTATAACAGAGAATTTAAGATTAGAGCTTTCATGTATTTAAAATCCTTCTTCTTCCTAAGAAGCCAGTGTTTATAAACACATGAAAATCCCCAGAATGTGCCTGATAATAAGACTACACCTAAATTTGGTATTCATTAGGTGAAATTGGGAGCCAAGGTTTCCCAAGACAGAACATCTCTTTGACATTCTGCTACCCAAAAACAACATGGTAGGCAAGATGAAGAATAAGTTTTCTCCTTCTTCCTCCTTCCTTGAAGGTCAAATCATTACTCTGACTGCTTAATAAGGACTGTCATGCTGACAAGCCTGTTAAGCAGACAAGACCTCTTGCCCTGTATCCTGTCTCTGACAGGGACTGGTACCAGATAGCTAGCAAAAGCTAGAACAACGTGACCTGCTGCCTGGTATACTGTCCTAGTTGTTGGTCTTTGGCAGCTTAATGTCTTCGTGAGCCTGTGGTTGCATCTGGACAGTGCCTAACAGCCACTGACAGATTCAGTGTTATATTCTTCAATCCTTTCTTGAGCCTGCAAGGGTTGCAGTTTACTATGCCTTGTCCATGCATTCTCCTGGGAGAAGCAGGTCAGGTAACAGAGAGGATGTTGGTTTTGATGCCCCCTCTCCTCAAAGAGCACCTGAATGTGCTTAACAGGAGCAGGACAGAAAAGTGGGGAAACAGCACATTCAACAGTACGGGGTGGAGCGGGCAGAAGAGAGGCACTAAGGCTGTATTTCTGTTTCTAAATGAGACCGGCTTAGGAGAGGAGCTCAAACACTGCACTGCTGCTTAGTTGCTAGCACACTCTGGTACAGTTTTGGCCTGTGCCAGCTAGAATCCTCTGAAATATGGCCTGAGTATGGTTCAGGCGATAGCATGTGCCAGGCTATTCCCAACAGGCATTCATATGCTGAAGCCCTACCCCTGAACACAGCCCTTTTTCTATTCTTAGAAATCTTAAATTGAAAGGAAAAACATGCAAAAAATATTTTAGAGCCACATAATCACCACGTGGAACACAAAGGAGACCCAGAGCCAGCTCTGTACAGTGTGGACACTGCCATTTGGCCCAGGGCATGGGAAGAGTCCCTGCCCTTGTGTCACTTGACAGAATGAATGGATCCAGAGAGACTGGGAAGCTGATGAGAAAAGCAGGAAGCACACCCCCAGCCAGACCTCAGAGGTGGTAGAGAGAGCACTTTTTTTATGAACCTGAGGAGTTGTGTGGAACCAGTTACATGTCAGAAATCCACTACACTGCTGGAGTAAGAGTAAACCTGAATCCAACAGCAAGATAATTAGGAGGCTTATAAGCCTTCTTAATATCTATTCTGTCTCAATATGACCTTCTGTACTTTAAAACAAGTTTGTTCTCCTAGTTTATGCCCTTTCATCTCAAAAATGTTAAAGCTTAACCAAACTCAAACTACTGAAGCTTTCACAGAGGTATCCTGAAGTCTCCATTAGACCCATGCTCTGACACACTCATAAAACACTGACTTGAGCTGTACCTTTCAGCTATCCTGAATAGGACATTTGCCTTGTTCCACAAAAAAAAAATCAGTAAAATTTTACAGTCACTCCTCTGTGTAGGTTGTCATCTATACTACTTCCTGTTAGTTATCATTAAACTTATATAGCATGATACTCAGTCTGTGTCTGTGCCACACAGCCTTGGTAATGCAGTCTTGAAAGGCTGATGGACAAGAGATGTAACACTTTTCTTTAATCACAGGTATAGTGGCCATGAAGGGGCTCACTTAAATTTTTCCTGAAAAGGGCATTGGTCTTCTAAATTATGTCTCATCATAATCCTGATTCAACCAAGCTGTGCCAAGCACCATTTTGAGACAAGTCAATCTGACACACTGAATTTAACTACATCTCTTCCAGATTGTTCCCACTGGCTAAAACTAGCTGCATGTGGTTAAAATTATGTTGGTTCTTTCAGTTTCTTGTTTTCAGAAATCTGAATATGTTTTTTCTGGAAGTGGAAAAGTTATCTCTCAGCAGACATAAATTCCTGTAGCAATATCATCTTCTGTCATTGAATTCACACATTTTGCATCATAATTGATCTCATAAAAGTTGATTTCTCAGTTTTTTAAAAAGAAATATTCAGATCAGAAAGAAAACACAAGAAACATAAAAGCATTTAAAAGGAGAAGAAACATTTGCTGAAAGCACTGCATATTTGGCATATGTATAACAAGTATTCACACTTTCTTGTTCATCTTCTCAGTGGCTGCTTCATTCCTGCAAAGGATGGAAGACGACAGCCAGGATAAAGACAGGTATGTAACCTGAGAAAAACAAGAAATAATGATATTATATTATTATAATGATATAAATATATTCACCCCATAAATCACTTCAGATGCCTCCTTCTCTGAATCCACAACTCTGTCAGAGTGCTTTCCAACACTTCATCAATTTTTTGTGGAGAATGAAATGGAATGCTAACTTCGGAGGGTTCCTTTTTTCCATTGGCATCCTCTGGTGCCAGTAAATCACTAGCCCCCTAGGTTGTCATAGCAGAGGATTCAACATATTGAACTTAGCTAGACAAACTGGGGCCTAATTTGAAGTGTTCAGCTAAGCTCTTATTCCACATGGGGAATATTCATAGACAGAACATTAATAAAATTCACGAGCATGATGAGAAAAGGCAAAAACAATCCCTTGAGTAAAAAATGAAAGGGACAAAAGTAGAAGTATTTTCTTATTGACTCACTTCCTGGTTCAGAATGGTTAACAACATACAGATTATTTTTCTCTGCTGCAAATGGCATTTGCTAACATGCAGGTCGAAGTTGACTGACAGTAATAATATATGCTCCAAGAAAAAAGATTTTAGATGTTCAGAGCCTATAATATGGTGAATTCACTGTTTTCATCCTCTTCCTCAAGGCACCTTCAGAAGCATAAATCCACTCTTCACAGAGTACATTAGCAACTTGATGCACAGGGACTTTACACCATGACACAGATTAAACTTAATTCAAGTTTTACAGCTGAATTCCTTTATGCCCTCAGCTGAAAATGTACTTCTAATGGTGTTTGAACTTGTTTTTCTCTACGAATTTTTCTCTATAAGTTTTTTACCTTTTATGTTGTTAAGAATTGCACCACAATTTGCACGTTTTGCAGTCACTATGTCCACATTGTTCTAATAATGTGTTTTTCCTCATCAGTTGAATTTCAGCAGAATTATGGTGCATGCTCTAATGGATAGGGCAGAAAGTGTTGACATACTGCATTGATCTCCACTACCATCTCCAGCTGCCAAATTGGATCCTGACTTTGTTCATTTGTGGCAGGTTCTATTAATTTACTTACTGCTTTCACTTCTTCTGATCATGTTTTGCATCTTGTTTTTCTGTAAGTGCTTTTCTTTTCCCTCCTTTCTACCTACTATCTTGATTTTCTTCTCAACTGTGTAATCAACAAAGAGTATTTTCTCATTATATATTAATGGCCTGCATGTTCCCAAAGCTTTTATCAGATCTTCTTACCTGAAAAAAACATGCAGGGAAGCCATATCACAAGTCTTCAAAACAGAGCTGTTACTTTTTATTTTACCAGTGACATATTCCCTGTTAATTTAATCATTTACATAAGATTATATACTGTTCTGGACAAATTCTGCCTTCATGTAGGTATCATTATGTACAGGAGAACTTCAGGAAATTTCTCTGTTTTTACAATGCAGATGCAGTTTGGCCCAGTGCATTGAATAGAAATGTGCAAGCATTTATAAAAAAAGATCACTAGTTTTGGTTTTGATCTTACATGTACTTGTTCTAGTAGGATAAGGATCCTTAAAATCTGGCTCTGTGTGTCAAGGAGCAGCAAGAGCAGACCACTCTACAAAGTAGGACAAACTAAGAGCAACCACCATGGACTGTGCTCTCACTAGAGCACAAACCCATCACAGCTGAACAGGCTGGGCAGAATAAGGCTGCTGGTAACTTGTTCCATCAACAGCTCCACACATGAGGAGGTGGTGAATGAGGTCCAGGGTCCATCCAGGCAGTCTAGTCAGGAGCAGCAGGAGATAGGACCAGATGTAAATCAAGCTACAGCGTATGTCCAAGAGTCATCTAGGAGGCAGGGCTGAAGGTAGGTACACTAACAACATAGCTCAGGCAGGGAGTGAAAGGCCCAGGTCTGAGCTTGCATGGAGCTCCTGGGCTTTGGGCAAAGGGTGGAGGTCCCAGGTGAGGCTGGTCAGAGCAATTAAGACCTACTGGTACACTCACAGTCCTCACAGTGTGGTCTTGCATGAATTTCTTAGTGCCAGGTTTTTCAGCTGTTTCATCTAATTCCTACCTACTTCAAAATTAGAATCAAATGAGCTGTTTAAATGTCTTTAGAAACCTGGCTGTAAGTGCAAATAATACTTAACTGTTAGACCTAAGAAGCTTTCAAGCACATCCTTGAGGTCAGTAAGGCCATTTATTTAGTCCACAAATGTTTGTATTGCATTTTAGCTTTGATCCCTCTATCTCTTAGCTTTGTTGTCTTTAAGATGGCATTCTCATGAGGATTAATTAGATCACATCTGTATTGCATGCGAATAGCAAAAATTTCTATCGACTGCAAACCATTATGCTAATGCTAACATTAGAACAGATATTCACACCATGTAAGCTGAATGATAGAAGGCAGAAGTGGGGGAAGAGGAGACTGTCATACTTTGAAAGTAAAAAGGGTAGGGAATACTGATCAACCTCTAATGCATTCCTTGATGTCTATGTCTAGTGAATATTATGCCTCTATTTGTCATTTTCAAGGCTTGTTTTGGATTTTTAACAGTTCAGCTATGTCACTGTATAGCTGAGTTGCTAATTTTGTAGTAGTGCTATCTTTGGAAGGTGAGCCATTACTAGCTGATTGCTATAGCAGTATGTTGAGCCAAATTTATCCTGATATGACTGCTTTGCTCAGGGCAGCCACACAGGTCTGTTTATGGGGTTTCCAGACAGCAATTCACATCCTCCCAATGCTGAACACTTTCTATTTCAGCTCCATGTATCCAGGCTTGGCTCAACACTGCATTACTCCACATTTACACTGGTAGAACTCCTTTGGATAAGTTGGTATAAAACTAGAAGAACACAATGGTAAAATAGGCTTCCTATTGTCATTTTCAGGACACTAAGGCTACCTCCGTAACATAAGGATGAACAGACATATCCTGTTCCAAATTGCTGCCTCAGCATGTATTTTTCACATATTGCTTTGGATCCTTGAAGCTTTTAAGTATTTGCTGTATGTCTCTGAGCACCCCTATTGGGTTACTCTGGTTTGGTTTTTCCCACAAAAAACTGGCATTAAGTGGTCCTTTTCCCAGCAATAATAATCTCTTTTACTATAAATTATTTTCTTTGTGGTACCTTGGAGACACCCTAATGCTTTTACATAATAAAAGAACCATTTATTTCCAAATATTTTAAAGCTTGTTTTCAATGTTTTTTCCTCATTTTTAAAGTGGAAATAATTTAATTTGATGGGAAAAGAATTGCTATTACAAAAAAAAAAATCATTTATACAAGTGTATGTATAACTTTATGTGAGGGGAAAGAAACAAGGAAATGCCTAATTCTTAAACATATAAAGGAAAATATGAACTTTGTATAGATAAATAAAATGAAAAGTACATGAAACAAGTAAACTATGCACTGGAGTAAGCTTTCCATTGACATTTACCTTAAAGTTTACAGCTGTCTGCACGAAAGAGATGTCTGATAATAAGGCAGGTTTTGAAATCAAACTTGCACCAGCATGACTTTGATTTTTAGGCAAGTCTGGCTAAAAGGAGGAAACGTTAAAACCCAATTCTAGAGGGAGGGTGAGGTAATGGTACAGGCTAAGAATTTGCATAACCCTTCTTACATAATCCAACAATAGAGCAGTCAGGTAGGGCTGTTCAGTGTACACTGGCAAGAGGATGCACAAGGTACCACAGCAGCCTAAAAAAAAAAAAGAAACCAATTTTGTTTTCCTAGTATTAATGGAATATGTTCCAGATGTGGAATAATTCTATGACCCTCTAAAGGGCCCCGATGTACCTTCTGGAGACCTGGACCAGCTGGCCCAGTCCAGCCCCATGGGCTGGTTCGCACTGAGGGACTGGGACCTGCTTTGACAGCTTGTGCCAGGGTGGGATTTCCAGGGTATACCTCTAAATAAGCCATCCTCTCAAGGTACATAGATGACAGCCAGGAGTTTGAAAGGATTTAACACTGTCCCATTAGTACTTCTTAAATCCAGGTCAAGTGTAGAGCAGATGCAAATGTTGCTCCTCCAGAAAGACCCCTGTGACCAGCGGCTATGTGGCAGGGGACCGTGTGCCTAGCTAATGGACCAGGCAGCTGGGGGGCTGTGGGACATAATATGGAAAGGGTGGATTGTGTAGCATGGAGAGGCTGAGTGCGGTCTAGGCCAGAGGTTAATGCTTTTACATAAATGCCACAAATTTTATTTCTGATTATTTATTTTGGTTCCTTGTAGCTGCCTTCAGTTCAAGGCTTAGATTTGATACCTAGGAGAGAGCATGGTAAATGTGTGTAAGCACATACAGGTGTGAGTGTGTGAAAGTTTACTGGTCCTGTTCAGCAAATGCACTTTATTCCCATCTGGCAGGAATGAAACTACCACAGATGCAGATCAGTGGATTTGATGCTCTGGGTGTGCAGACCTTTTTTGGTCTGTTCCTAATTCAAGGACCAACTGGTGGCAGTCAGACCTCTTCCTGTGTGAAGGGCTAGCAAAATTGGAGCCAGAGTTACGAATCAATGTTAACCCTGTGGGTCATGGCACACATTACAAATCAGTATCGAATCATCTGCCTTTTCTGAACAGTAGGCTTAAAGTCAAAAGGCTTAAACAAAAAGTCAAGATTTTCCAGGTTGTAATGATTTTACTTTGGTCAGGCTACCTTCCCATGACTTTGATGCTTGTTTCGTATGAACATCTGATTGCTTGTTTTTTATAGAAGTAGTGGTCAGCATTTATATTTATTATTGTTCTCATGTATCACTATCATCATCCTTTGATCTATTTTCTAAGCAATTATGTATGTATTTACAGTGCTGTGATAAACTTGTAAAGCTAAAGGTACCATATGAATTATAAATAATTACTGGCATAGTTTGTCTCCCTACATAATTAAAGCATATGTGCATTTTTCAGGTTAACCGACGTGATTTTGTGTTAGAGAAAGTACATACAAAAGTAATAAGGAACAGTTTAGCAGTGGGACTGAAGGATTTTCATCTGTCACTGGACCAGTTACACAAATGCTCAGTGTGAATGACTAATGTTCAACAACTGGACAGGCACATGAAATAGCCATGGAGATGCTCTTCTTGAGGAACATGCAGTACACAAAAATAGAATCCCTTCTACTTACCCAGCAGTGGATACTGCAGACGCCTATAGTGGGCATTTTACTTTATGGAGTGCTGTCAAAATAGAATGCAAATCTTTACATTCAATATA
>VZTQ01007789.1:8952-93219 GCA_013400755.1 Pelecanoides urinatrix | reverse complement strand
GCTTATAGCCATCCATGGCAGTAGGATCTTGTAGCTTTGCTATAAATTAGTATTTCACAGTTTCACCTACAATTCTGATCGTCAAAGGAATGTCAGGGAGGTGCATTTTGGAGCACTTGGAGCTGGAGAGGGACTCCAAGCTTTCAGAGGAAGAGGGGGACAATATTTATTGGGTAGCCTTCATTTGTTTCAGTTGATTACATGCACCCAAGCAAGGGGGAAAGTTGGCCACAGTATGAATACATCCTGCAGAGAGAACCCTGGAGGTTTTAAGACCCACGTTTCGTCTTTTATCTGCAACTGGAAGTCTCCCCCTCCAACAGCACTACTGCTGTAGGAAATTGTCTCAGTTTAGCCCTGGAAGAGAGAGCCCTACAGACAGCTCCCACTGTCAGCACAACCTTATGTTCCCAGGTTGTCTCTCCTCCATGTACTCAGACATGCTTGACCTTACTTAGTAAACATAATATGGCAAAAGTCATGAGGATAATGTTGCAGACTGAAAAATGAATATGTGCAGTACCTCATGCTGTCATTTTTTATTATCATCTCAAATGTCAGGTCAGTCTTCATTACATATAAGATCAAATGCATCCTTTCTTCCCTCCCTTAGTGACAATTTCTCCTAGTCCCTCTGTGTTCTATATTTCTCTCTCTTTTGTCATCTCATGGTTTTCAGCAGCTTTCAGCCCAGTTAGTTCTGTGATATCCCTCCATTTTATGTAGGTCAGCAGGGCAAATGCATGATCCACAGTTCCCAGCTTTGTTGTGCTTAAACATGTGTCTGTATTGCAGCAAAGACTCTAGAAGTTCTGTGATATTATTTCTAGTAAGATGAATCAAACCCAAATTTTCTTTTCAGTTCTTCCAACTTGTCCTTCCTCTGATGACTCGCCCTAAATAGGTACAAGGGATGTATCTTCCACTTCAACAGTTTCTTTACATCTATTTTCCAAGTTATTGGATCCTATATTTCAGTAATTATTTCTCCTGGTTTATTCTGCTGTACTTTATTAGTATCTCCAGTCTTCTAAGCACTTTGGGATGCCTAAAGCAATTTACAAATGCAATTAGATAGAGATGAAACATGCACAATGAAATAAAGACATCATAAAACATTAAAGAAATTCTTAGTGGTCTAGTGACTGGAGCCATGGGACAACACTAGGAGCTTGTTTCTTCTTCAAAAACAAGCCTGGGCAGATTACTACAAAACCATTTCATTGAAAATGAATTCTTCTGTGCTAAAATGCTGAACTGAGACTCAGGACAGTGGGGTTCATGTTCCAGCTTTACCAAGAATTAAGGATATGACATTTCACAAGTTCCTTGATTTCCTCTCTTCCTTAGATTCCCACCTGAATAATGGGAAGAACACCCTTTTTTCTGAAAGCCTCTGTATATAGACCAAGATTTATTTGACATAGGGATTTTTTCTTAATTACCAACAAAAGGGGGAAGATGTGAGTAGCTGGGGTCACCAAGTGAAGTTCTATATCTGATGGACTATGGACAGCTGAGGAAAACACCTTGGGAGATGTTCTTTGTTAATAAGGTCCCCTACAAGGACCTGGGATGATGACAATGACCTCTCCTGCTGTCTCCCTGGTCATACCATAGTTTTCATGGCTTGAAGCTATGCTGTTCTATAATAAATTAGGGAGTGAGAAGTGTTTGGATTGGCTACATTTACATAAGGGTATCTTATTTTGCCAATTCCTCATGAGGGATTTCTGTTTCTGGTTCGTATGCAGAAAAGCCCCAGGCTGAGAGAACAATTCATCCAACTGTCCATCCCAGCACTTGCTTCCTGAAAGCCTCTCCATCCCTCTTTTGTTACGTAACTGGAAGCCTGTCCAGTTTAATACAGGAGATGACTATATTCTCGTCACATGTTGGTTAAACTTCAGTTTCCAAGATAAAGGAGTACTGTTCTCCCAGGCCTCAGTGTAAAAGAATCTTGCCTTAATAAATGGATTTAGTGAAATTCCTTACCTGAACAATATGACCAATCTAATCTGAAAATCTAATTCTCTTTAATTAGTTGTTATTTCATATTTATCCTGAATGGCTTGAGAATCCAAAGCAATCATTCTCAATATCACAGCATATTGCCGGTTACTGTTTGGGTAGAGGAAATTCTTAAGATAGTGGGGAATATGGACTTGATTCCTTTCATAGAGCTGAACAGTTAGAATCATGCCCTTCAGTTAATGTGTGCAATTCATATTTCTCATGTCACACTATGCAAGAAAGCAGAGCAGTGGGGGAAGAAAAAAATAACAGTTCTTTTTTCATGTTTAAACCTGTTTGAGAAGCAGGGAGGTTAGTTATTTTCTTATCTCTACTCATTCTTTCTGCAGTCCAGTTCAACTAGATACCATCTTAAAATGGATTATCTCCGCAATGATAAATGGAGGAGTTTGTATTGATTTACTGAAATCACACTATGATGACATAATTAATATACTTTTGGATTGTCTCTACTGTGAAGTTAAAAAAAAAAAAGCAGTAGAAAAAAAAAAATTCCCGCTTACTCACTGCATACTTAAGGAAAAAACAAAACCTAGGAGACACTTCCACATAACACAATGACAGAGGCTTCAAAAATGTTTACTTTCACATTCTTCATAGTTACCGATTCAAGTTTCCATTGTGCATCCTCATTCCACCTGTAGAGTTCTTTGACCCTCATCCAAGAAAGCACTTATATATCCACTGAGCATTTGTAGTTGTTGCTTTTTTGACATCAAGTTCTCACATTCTCCTGGGGTTATTAGACCACCTCCTTATCGCAGCACGGTGCTAATGCATCTATTGGCATGTTCTGTTTTGCTGGGACAAAACATTCATCTAGTTTTACAGTAAGATTTAGCAATTGCTATGACGTCTTTCATCCCAAAGAACTGAGAACCAGGCACTGACACTGAAATTCTCGAAGCAGCGCAACTGCTCACTTTCTTCTTTTATGCTACACCAGCTCCAATTCACTTGCAAGCTGCATGCTAGTAATGTGAATGCTGACTCATGAGCTAGGAAAGAAAAGATGAATGCTTAAAAAAAAAAAAAAAAAAAAGAAAAATAATGAGAGGGAGAAGGGAACAAAAGACTGTTTGATCAATTGGGGAAAAGCAGCAAATTGAAATAATGAGGCAAGCTTTTATTTTAAAGTCTTGAAAATGAGTCTTCAGAATATCCCTTTTACCTTTTTCATTTATTAAAATAATGCTTACTTGGGAGGTGATAAAGATAACCCTGAAGTTTTTGGAATGAAAAACTGAAGTCTAAGTAAGCCTTTAGGATATACCTTATTAAAATGTATTCTTGAACCTTATGTTTTTATTCTGAGCAAAAGGTGGTGATATTTTAACCCTTGCCATCATAGCCTTATAATACAATTTTCTAGCTTAAAAAAAAAAAAAGTGAAAAGCATAGAAGAAAGATACAATCAATCTCCATAGGTAAATTCCATCAATTTTTATTTTTTATTAATAAACATATTTAACAGCTTTGAGAATATATCTCTTCTGTTTACGGCACTGACTGTCATTAGCTGATTTAGGTGATAAATCTGAGCTCTGAAAATATACAAGAAAATTTGCCCAGTGCAGAATTCAGATATGCTGAGAAATTAAAATACTTAATGGTCAGTAGCTGGAAATAAGACATTAGTGTCTACTGATCACCCAATTATTATTGAATTGTGCCACAAAATATAATTTCACTGTACTCCTGAATTAGTCCTTGAAATCTTGTCTTCTTCACAGGTCTGAGTTAAGGAGGAGAGACTGTAGCAAGGTCGGAAAGCTAAAAGCAATCCAGATATGGATAAGCCCGTGAGGAAAAGCATGTTTCAGGGATGAAAATGTCTGGAGAATTTATTCTTTTCCTTTTGCATGAAAAGAGCTCAGACTTGTATGCTTTTTCTGATGTCTACAGTATTGCCTACTGTTTCATAGAGATAATGAATGTTGCGTGCTACATACCACAAGACACCCTTATGGTGTGGCTGGAGCCTGTACTTAGTGTTTGTAAATGATGGGGCTTTTTACCTAAGGATGCCAGTAATTAGTTGCTCTCCTTAAAGGGTGGTATCAGAAGGTCAGCACTTTTCAGGTGAAAAAAAAAACGAAGTGAAGGTGCTGGGAAAAGCCGGGGGAAAGCTCTGCTCTGCTGCAGGAGCGTTTTGGAGGTGCCACCCAATTAAACTGGACAGTGTAACCTGGGCTAGGGAGGAACCCTCTCTGAGTTGAACTATTTTTTACCCCTCTCTGTACTCTGTCTTTGCACTTTAATATTGCAAAACAGAAGACGACTATAAGTTTTGAGTCTCTTCTCCTGATCACATTGTACATCATGATTAAATTTCTGATTCCAGTAGGACTGTTGTCTTCATAGGGGTGAACAACTTGGCCTGCTGTCACCCTATTTCAGAGGTACCTGACCTACTTAATCTCTGGCCTGCTTCTGGGCAAGAGGATGCATGCAGGGTGAGGTGTTTCTGGGGATATGTTCAGAGTGAGGACTCTAGGGGCTCTTACAGTGTGCAATATGGCTTTTCTTAGAAACATTATCACAAGTATAATGATTTGGAAGGGGGAATTGTTTGGGTGTTTTTGGACTGTCATTCACCTATGTAAAAAGGTTACCATCAGCCACTAGTGTGAAAGAGCTGAAGACATCAAGATGATTCCTGTTCCCCTGCTCTTTATCTGCATAAAGAAATGAGGCTGGCCCTAAATAAAATGACTGTCGCTTACCTGGGTTTTGGAAAGAAACCTATGTGTTTAAAGCAAATAATTGCCACCCTGTGGTTCAGGGTTGCAGAGACTGGAGGCCAAAGAGAGAGACTGAAAGTTGAGGCTGGTGCCTCTGGATGTTCAGGGACTGGGGGGACAGGAGAGAGAGCTGCAGAGGGTGCATGGGGTGAAAGGGGCACACGGAGAGGAGTGTTGAGTATCAGAGAAAGGTAATGTGCTGCAAGGAACTGTAATGGAAGAGAAAGAAACCAAGATATCATTGACTAGCACATGTCACTAGAGATTTAAGGTTGGATTCTGTTCCTATACAAGGGTGGGGAGACATGACACAGGTTTTAGGTGGTTGCTCTCTAGAGCTTCAAATACCAAACAGTAAATATGACTCCTTTTTTGCCCCTGCTCAGAGGTGTAAGGCTTAAGGCACTACTAAATTTGGAAGCATGAAGCTTGAAGGAAGAGATTCTGACTCCTGATTTTTATAGGCACATGTTTGGCTACAAAGTGTTTCCAAAGACGTCATGGGGAGGTGTTGTTCCTGAGACACCATTCAGCCCAGTTGGTGGCTTCTGGAATTTGGTACTGGGCTCACAAAGTTTTTCAGTCGTTGATGTCTCTCTACAATGAACGTCGAAACCTTCTGATATTTGCCCATAATGAGAGTAATTTCTTTGTTGTTGTGCACGAATGTTAGCCAGCACACTGAGAAGTGTTTTAATATAAAGACATCACTTTGAAGTAAGCTACTACCATCTGTTCTGCCCTCTAATTACAAATAGGAAAAAAAGGGAGAGAGAATAATTTGTAATTGCATCATAGAGACAGCATGGAGAAAGAAGTGATGTAAAGGTATGCAAGTCTCCAAATATGGCCTGCATCACTTATGTTGTTTTCATGATTCATATACAAAGGGAAGATGAAACTGTTCCCTTGTGATAGGAAAAGTTCCCTATGACAGTGATTTGTTTTCAGGATATCAGAAACTTAATCTGAAATGGCATGTCTGTAACAATATATAGCAGTGCCTTCTCTTTTGATGTCAGTTACTTCGTCCTGCAGAAAGCCATATATGTGAGTTGTGTGTGTTTGAGATAAAATAAAGGATATGTTAAAAAAGATGATCTGTTGGGCAGCAGATTGAGACTCAGAAGAATTGAGTTCAATTCCAGTTTCTATTCATTTCAACCAAAATAAACAACAATAAGGTGTCTAATTCCAAGCGTAACTCTGGATTTCATGCTCTGTGAGTCTTACATAGTACTTGCTTGTGCTTGTAAAACAGGAATAACATCCCCATATTGCATAGGAGTGTTGCCAGGATTCAGTCAATTTAGTGTTTGTGGGACATGAAGGCTTTTGCCTGACAGGAAGCATATATGATGCACTGAGATATGAGGGCTTTGATTTGATTCCCTGCAGCCTTTTCTGCCATGCTTATGGCACCAGTATATGCCACCTTCTCTGTAATAGTCATACCTTTGCAACAAATATGGAGTAGGCTGACACTGAAAGATATTCCATAATCCCTCTGTGGTGGTGAAACCACATATCCTCGTTCCCAAAGGTGCTGCCCAATGTGGTTCACACTGCTGCAGTGGAACCTGCAAAATCTCCTGTGGTTGTAATGTTAATTATAATCCTCAGCCATGGGAGGAGTGGCCAAGCAAGGAAACAACAGCTGCTTGAATACACTTTCTTCACCCCGATTATCTCAGAGACATGTGAGCTCTGAGCCTCTCTCTCACAAAGCAGCTATGTTGCTGCTTCTAGTTGGCAATTATGACTGCCTTAAGCTGTGGAAACACTGAAGCAAATTCCTGCAGGTTCTGCAATATGTTTATGTATTTACTTAATCAAATTATTAGAGGATTTATCTGAAAGCATCTGAGCACACTGCACAAACTGAGCAAGAACACATTCCCATTTGATGCAGGAAAACAAACTCAAAAGCGTGTGGCAAAAAGGAAACTTGGATGATAGTTACCCTATCCTTCCAGTCAGGATCTGTTGGTATCTGATCAGTGTGGATGATCAAATCATTGTATATTCATGGACTTTGCCTTAAATATCTATCAGTGATTAAGTGGTATGAAACATGGTGTTCAAAGGGAGAAGAAGCAGGCATATAGCTTTTCCTTTTTTCCCCATTTCTCCAGTTTGAGCCTGAAGATTTGGGAATGTGTGTCTTGTTTCCTGGCTGTGAAGGGGTTCATTACATCTTTTTCTTCACCAAAATGTTGACAATGAGAAATCGAGCAGAATTGTTTCTCTCTTTCCCTCTTCCGTTCCCCCCAAATAGTAAAAGTGAATGAGACTCAAGTTGTTCCAAGACAGTACCATTCACCAGTGTGCAACTGTAATCAAAGTATTTGCCACACTGAGGACTCTACAAAAATCACCACTGTGTTTTTGAATAAAGGAAGGAATAAAACCCAGACCTGTTCTAACTAGCAGTAATTTTCTGCAGTCATATTATACAAGGGCATTTTAGCCATGGTAAATGCTCTCACATGCTTGTTTCAGTTAATGTCTCAGGCTCAGAAGGGATTGCAAGCCTGGATTTAATTGTGTCTCTAAAACTAGTTGAATCCTTAGGCACTACAGGGATGCAAATTACAATTAAGTTTGAATTCCAGACATAAAGCTCAGAGGGCTGTCTGCTCTTTTGATGCATTTCTTTATCTGTAACTGTTGCAGATAAAAGATGGTCCATAAAACCTTCTCAGCCAGCACACAAATCTATATCTTTGAGCTTTTCCTTCAAGTATGAAAAAAACAAACTCCAGGCCCAACCTTCCCAAAATATACTTACCAGGAAGCACTGGAAAGCTACCTACATTCATAAATATGATTTCAGTTTTTGATGACTAGAAGGCCATCCTAGGACAGGCCTGCCCAGGAGACAGTGTGAGCCAGGGCAGGTGGCGTCCTCCCGTGTTCTGTTCCTGCAGAACATGACAAAGATACTTGCATGGCTATGAATCTTCTTCCTCCTCTGTTAGATCACCGCTGCTTGGAGAAAATCAGTGGACATGGTTTATTCTCAGAGGTTAGCATAAGTCTGAAGTGCCACAGAATGGATGAGGTTGGAAGGACCTCTGGAAGGGACCATAGGTGGTCCAACACCCCTATGCAGCTACACCAAGCTCTCTAGCTTTATATTCGGTGAAAGTGCTCAAAATTTTGGCAGGCATTGGGATTAAGGAAAAGGAGAGGAATGGTTTCGTAGCACTTCTGAGAGCCCTCTGCAAACAGATGTGCTCTAATTCTGCCTTGTAGCTCCCCTGAGACAATGTGCTGTCTCTCAGAAGGGAATGCCTAATCTGAATATTAATGTCATTTTGTAACAAAAGTTCTTGATTGAACTGTGTGAGAAATAGTCCTTTACATAGCTGAGAAACCTTCACAGACGTCTAATTCCCCCAAATGGAGATTACAAGGTCAACCTGCTTCAAATAGAAAACAAAACTAGTATTGAAAATAAATGTAAATGATAAATGATCTTTCTAATTCTGTGTTGTTATATTTTTCTGCATTCAGCAGACCATAGTGAAGAAATCACCTTGGATTTAGTTTCTCGTTCTCTGCAAATACAGAAATTAGTTTGTGAGACAAATACTTCCAAGAGTCTCTATTGTACAGATAGTGAGTCTCTATTGTACAGATAGTAAATATCTAATCTAAAATATTTTCCTACATCTGCATCTCTGATAAAAGAGGGAGAGACTTTTTATATCTTTCTGTGTAACAAAATACTTTGATGGTCAATTATGACACTAATACTATAAAATTACTTTAACAGTCCAGGTAGTAATATTAGCAGCTTTGTTAGTTCTGAGTGGTACATTAAATAGAATGGAAAAACACTTCTTAATCATATTTTTGGGATGAATTGTTTGGATCTATAAATTATTTAAAAGAATTTTGCTTCCACAGTTGACAGGACAGCATTATTATTATTATTATTACTGTTCTTTGCCAATATACCTGCAGAATCATAAGAATTATTTCCAATAAATTATTTCAAGATTGCTTTGTACATTCTCGAGTTTGCTCAGAAAATACCTGGAATTTTGACGTGGCCTGTGGCAATAAAAATATTTCTATTTTTTTATTAAGGAATGAAACTTCTGGTTTTTTATTTTGATGCATATTGGTCGCTGAACATATCTTAGCACAGGAGAAAATATGTTTCAAGGACAAAAGCTAAATAATCTTTATTTTTGTTGAATAAGCATAAATGTTAATATAATCAACGTTTGCTTGTGGGTTGGGTATTCAAAATGAGATTATTAGTTTGAAAATTATTGCAGGGAAAAATGGCACCTTATTACTTAACAGAGAAGATCTATATGTGTATTCAAAGTCATAATATATTTGCACTAGGGAGAGAAAAATAACATTTCATTTATTATTTATTTTTCTATTAGCTCTGCATACTAGCTCATTTTGTATAAACTAAGTTGTCTTCTAGTTCTCTGTGTAACAGCAAAATAATCCTTAAAATATCATCTACATTATGTCTTTGCTTTCTATGCCGCTTTAAGGCTGTGAGGAAACCAGACAGAAAGACTCCTTATACAGTTTATATGAAATGTTTTTGCAAATACAAATTTCTGTGCCTTATGCAGTCACTTTTGATTCTTACATATATTATGTATGGGGGTTTGCATCATTCACTGTCATGAATTTGTGCTTGTTATCCTCATTATACAACAGTCATAAATGTAAAAAGAAGGTAGAATATGGAGAGAGGACAAAGGAAAATAGAGAAGGGAAAATAAAAAACTTTACATATATGAAGGAGTATACTCTAGGGTTGGGCATATTTGTAAGAATAGCAAAAATGTTTTTCCTCAAATATTTCTGCAAATACTTAATGAAAAGTAATAGCAGCTGAAAGAATATGGTTACAACTAAAATAAAGTAAAAATGGAAGCATTTTAAGAAAAAAATCCCGACTTTTCGAAAAGAAAAACCCATTTCCTTCCCAACTGTACAGCTGCTTGGCAAATAGAAGGTTGCTAATGTTTGTGTTTCAGTTTTTCTTAGTATTTTTCTAACCCTCAGAATTTGACACAAATAATTGCTTACTAAATGTGGAAAGGCTGATAGGTTTAGTTCAGTTACTTCTCCTGTAATGAGAAAAAAAATCAGACTTTTGAAGCACGGGGAGAACCATAACTGATGGCTATTGCCCAGTCTGGCCAGCTGCATAGCACAGCCTCAACATTTCATCAAGGTCTGGGAGGGAATTAAATGTGGCAATCCTGCTCTCAGGTGCTCTGACACCTGAATTATTATCTTGAAAATGGTGGTCCCAATACTATTCCTTCTTCTCCTCTGCTTGTTCAGTTCGGGAAGAAAGGAATAATTTTGTCCTCAGATCCTGCTTCCTTTTTAATTTAGGGCTTTGCTCTCTCAAGAAAGATCCATGGTTATTAATCACAGATGGAAGGAGGCATGCAGGCTTTGAATAGCGGGTGAAGCTCAATATTTAGAGAACTTGCTCTGGGGAAAATCATCCAGGTCCATCTCCCAGATTCCTAACTCTTCCTATGCATCTGTGAGCATCACCACAAATCAGACCCTGGGGTACTTTCATGGGCCAATCCTTCTCTTCAGACACTCAGCATTTTTTCATAAAGCCCAAGAACCTTTTTCTCAGAGTTGACATCTCAATATGATAATGAGAACATCTTCTATTTCTATCGTGCTCTACAACTACCTGAAAGGAGGTTGTAGCGAGGTGGGGGGTCGGTCTCTTCTCCTAAGAAGTGACAGGACGAGAGGAAACAGCCTCAAGTTGCACCAAGGGAGGTTTAGATTGGACATTAGGAAAAAATTCTTTACTGAAAGAGTGGTCAGGCCTTGGAACAGGCTGCCCAGGGAAGTGGTGGAGTCACCATCCCTGGAAGTATTTAAAAGACGTGTAGATGAGGTGCTTAGGGACATGGTTTAGTGGGCATGGGGGTGTTGGGTTGATGGTTGGACTCGATGATCTTAGAGGTCTTTTCCAACCTTAATGATTCTATGATTGTATGATTCTATTTCATCTGAGAAAGTCCAACAAGGAACTGAGACATCAAACAAACAGGAAAAGCTTTCATGTTTGGAAAGTTGACTGTTCTTCTGACACACATCTTCACTGCTTTTTTTTCCTAGGGAAAAAAATAGGGTTAATTATATAAGTGAAGCACTTTCCATTCTAAGATACAGGCTTAATGAAGCAAAACCTTGGGAACTCTTAAAGTCTGATCTGAGGGGAACTAAAACCAAACACAACATAAGCCAATTGGCTATGGAGGAAAAGAGAGAAAATTTAACCATGCACAGAAGTTTGAATAGAGGTTAAAAAAAAAAGAAAAAGAAAAAAAGAACTTGATGACAACCGAACATTCATATTGCCAGGGTTTTTCCAAAGCAGAATGCAGCTATTATTTGGGGTGGAAACAGTTTGTGAAGAGTTGACAGGCTAAATTGATTTAAGGGGCTCAGAATGAAACAATTATTTAGCAAAAGAAAAGTATAAAGATGGGTAAAGGTGTTCTTAAGTCTTGAACAAAAATCAACACAATCTCTTTCTTGAGGTGCGGTAAATGCTTTTTCTCAAACTAATTTTCAGTGTTGCAGGGAAAAGGGATACAGAGTCCTGTGTACAAACACTTCCATTACGTCCTTTGTTCCCATTTGAAGGCTGCGTAGTGGCAATCGCTCCGAGCCAGTGTTTATTTGTATCTTTCCTCCTAGGTGAGGAAGGAATGAACAGCGAACAGTGATTTTTCTATTATCGAAAACCATAGCAAAGTCATTCTGAGGAAAAAAAAAAAGACTGCAGATTCATCCTGGGTCCTATTGGATCTGCCTTAAAAACCTGTGAAGAAATCCTCATTCAAATTCATGACTGCTTTACATAGCTTCAGTTGTGAAATTATACGTGTACCCCGAACCTCCTCTGTCATTTAAAAAAAGATAGCTTGTGAGTATTGCACTTGTGAAGATGTGTTAGAGAACACAAATCCTAAAGGTGCATAAACCAGGTGGGGAATATAAAAAGAATGTTAAATATATTTTATATCTTTCAAGATCTATCTGATGCTTTTCAAGTCCTCATGTTACATTTCATGAGGGCCTGATCCTGTTGGTGTGCTTCTAACTTGCTGCGATGGGATCAGGGCAGAGCATGCCTCTACCTACATGACTGAGATCCAAGGGGATTTAGGCTGAGAAATTTCTGGATCCCTTCTGGCTTGGGACTGCTCTCCTGTGGTCTGTAAAAGCTGCTGGTGTAGGGGGTAACTCTTGTGACCAAGGGAGGTGACAAACTGCAGTCGTGAGAGGATTAAGTTCCTCCAGGAGCAGGAGTGTTCTGGATTTTAACTTTCAATTGGAGAACTTCATGTCAGGTTGCTCCCCTTTTGGATCCACCCCAAGATCTCCAGTATGAAATCAAGCAAAATTTCCTTTTCGGGAGTCTTTAGATTCTGACTCCTGCCATTTTTGAATTCCCACTGTTCTTTCCCTCCATTTTAGCTGTGGCCTAAGTAGATTGGGCATTTCTTCCACTTATTCCTATTTTTTTGTTCTTTTTTTAGGAGAAAGGAATAGAATAATGAAAGCAGGTGACTTGTTTAGTGTGCTTAATTGCACAGCTGACACAGTGACTAAACTGAGAACACTTTTCAACGTGTGATTTCTATTTTTTTGGGTTTTTTTTTTTTTGCTAAGTTCAGCTGGTAACACTACATTTACCAATTCTTTACTTAAAAAAAGCCTTTTTTACATTCTGAAGCCTATCTTTAAGCCTCTTGAAATCATTGGAACAAAACCAGGAGTCAACATCCTCTCCCTTCCCACAGAGATGGATGCAGTGCCTCTGTGTCCTCTGAGAGCAGGTCAGGATAAGCGTCTCCAGCTGGCTTAATGCTGCAGAGGATTTTTTGCCCTCTGTTAAGATTGGCAGCACATTTCAGCCTGGTTTATGTGAACAAAACCAGCAAGCGAGAAGCAATAGGGCATGGATCCTCTGAGGCTTCAAAACCAAGCTTTTCCCACTTAAATGTCAGTTGACTACTGTTTGTCAGCAGCATGGAAAGCCCTGACAGAAGGAAATTGAGTCTTTTCTGCTTGTTTAATACCTGCGTGGCAGCGGGCTGTGCACAGTGCCACACTCAGAAATGAAGTGTGCCCGGGAATAGCACGGCAAGGTGAGGCTGCTGCTTCGCAAGCATCCCACACTCACGGACACTGCAGCAGGCTCAGGGCACTCCTACTCCCTCTTTTAAAAAAACATCTCAGGGGCAGGAGGAATTTCCCAAACTGTTTGCTTTTTGACTAAAAAAGAGCGTCCCAGGCAGACCTTCCATACCTTACCAACCAGTTCTGGCTCTTTTGATGCTTTCCAGAGTGTATAATATCATGCATATGGAGCCAGGGGCACGTGAGCTCTCCTAGGGCAGCCTCTAGCCCCTTTTATGAGTTTATCTTCTGGCCCAGCACCAAGTCTGGCGATGCAGGAAACACCAGCAAGGCTCCGTCTGGGCCCTGGGGGATAAGGTGTGGGGTATTCCCATATGTGAGGACAGTAGGGTTAGGGTTTTAAGAACGGGAATCTGCAGTCCTTGCTTGCATCACTCACTTTTGAGGCGATTCTTTGGAAATCAAAGATACTGGTTGTGTGACTAGGGTGTTTGGGAAGAAAAGGACCCTGACTCTGCTTGTCTATAGCTGTGCTGAAATCAGGAATAGCCTCTCTATCATAAAAATATAGATTATAGTCAAAAGGGTTGCTCTGATGAAAATTAATATTTCATCTAGTTGTTTATAAGTCAAATGCTGCAGATGACTCACCATGGGATGAAGTTTGTACCACAGGTATCACTGCCCGAGTAAACAATGCTATTAATTGTTTGCATTTAGTTCTGTTTGTTAATCTCTCTTGGACATGTTATTTGCAGTTGTCATCAAGATAAATTTGCACCCTGCCAAACCGCAAACAAGGACCCCTATTCCCACCAGTTTATTCATGCCAGCAGTTTCAATCAGCTGAAATACATCTGTCTTAGGAAGAGAAGTACCATACCTAACAAGTCATTTTTCCTCTGTGTCAAAATAGCAACATCACAATGAAGATCTGATCTCAATGACTGGAATAGAACTATGAATAATAGTATCTAATCAAGATATTAATTAAACATCTTAATGGGAACATGTTGCAAAGTTAAATTGGATTTTTTTCTCCTTTTAAATTAGCACAGTCGATTAACAGGTGTTCTCCATATGTAATTATTTTCAGTGGAATGAAAAGCTGAGTTAAACATTACAGCTGTATAGGGGTAGATTACAGTCAGGCACTTTGAGAGGATGAAGGCAGAGAGGAGTGAAAATGTGGACCAGGATGCTCTGGCTAAGTTCCAGCTTGCTAATCACATCCTACTTAGTCAAAGCTGCCTGGTAGTTTCAATTAGTTGCTGTGTGTTCCTCATATTTCCTTGGAGGGCTGGGTACTTTGTAACATAAAATTGAAAAGCTGTTTCCCCCCCATGTGTGCCTGCCTTTAACTCTCAAGTGACACAAATTTCAAATAACAGATCTATTTCAACTTCATTTTTGTGTGCGGGAAAGGCTTTTCACTTTATCTATCTCTCTGTATAGATATATATGTATGAACATACATATGTATGTTTTTCTTTAAAGGCTGCCTACAAACTGAGTCTTTCTGTGGATAAAATAGTGCTTTTGCTTTTCTCATGGAACATCCCTAGATGAAAATTTGTCACATTGTTTTCGATGAAAAATCTGGTTGTATATTTTCTAGCTTTGCAGTTGCACAACTGATTGCCTCACAGGGTAATTCAGCTCATCACCCATACTGATTTTGAATGTTTTGACAATGATAGTCTAGCATTGAGCTTCCACAGCAAGAAGACTTTAGAATCAGTCCCTTTTGATGGACTGGTGATGACAGGGATTAAAACAGGGATACCTGGATCTGAAGGCATGGGATAAAGGACAAAGCTGTGTTTGTCCAGACAAAAGCAGGTTTTTTTGTTGTTTTGGTATTTGTCAAGTAGACTATTGAGCATGTGTGGTTACCCACATGTAGAGGTCATCCCACGATCATGGGATTTATGTTCCATAATGCTGAAGGGATGAATTTACTCTTCAAGTAAGACCGAAGGGGCACTTCAGAATTAACTCTATTTACCTTCTTGTAAAATGAATATTCAAAATTTAAGTGAATTTTCATTCAAAATCCAAAGCCTGCCAAAATCAATGGAAGACTTTCCATGAACTTCAATGAGCTTTGGTTATAAGTGAAAAGAATTCATTTTGCAGGAAAAAGAACATCTGAGCAACCTTTACAAGTGAATAGGAAATCATAGGAACAGTTTACATTTATACAGCACTCTTCCCCTGAGGATTTCGTTCTACTTTGAAAATGGACTCCTTGAACTAGCTTTAACTCCAAATATGCATACGTATAGAAAGAGATTGTTTTATTTAAGAAGGTTTTTCTTTTCCCCCATCAAGCGTAACTTCTTAATATTGTGGGTTTTTCCCTTTTTCTGGTTTCTCAGTATTTTTCACCACCTCTAGCCAGACATTAGATTTCCTAAGACAGCCAGATCCCTGTCTTGACAGGTTATTAATTATCACAGCTGGAGGTGGGGTGTTGTAGCTGTTCCTTGCTGTTTGTCATTTGACAGTAAAACTGGATGAAAATTGAGGCTTTGGAAGAAAATAAGAATAAACCCCAACATTTGTATACAGTGCACATTGGCTGAACAGCTGCTAGGTTGTTTTTCAGGCCATCTCCGATGTCTCTTATCCTTCTTTCTTGAACTTCTTTTTTGTGAACTCAGAGATCTTAAAACAGAGAATAATGTAATAGCAGACCAGTACAGAAGGTAGCAAATTGTTGCTGAAAATATCTTGCCTTACTTAAAGATATTTCCCAGAAATCTGCAGAGCGAGGTTGAAGTAGGGTGGTGATGAGAGGATACATTCAAAACAAACAGACGAGCCCTTCCAACAACAAGGCTGTTTACCAGCAATCACTGGGGGATCCTAAATTCCTTACATCTAACTGTTGTCTGAAATCACTCATTTGGGGTGTGATTCGTTTGGTTTGGGGTGATGACTCGGTCATTGATTTCATGAATGCTTGCAGTGGTGAGTGTGACTGGCTGGGTAAGGTGGGTGTTTGCGGAAGGGTGTTGTTTGAGTTGCCAGGAAGCTTTCTGCGAGCATCTACGCCACTTGCACACTAAGGTGAAGCAAGAGCATG
Source organism: Pelecanoides urinatrix (assembly GCA_013400755.1). Taxonomy (NCBI): domain Eukaryota; kingdom Metazoa; phylum Chordata; class Aves; order Procellariiformes; family Procellariidae; genus Pelecanoides; species Pelecanoides urinatrix. The sequence continues at coordinate 77,172 of VZTQ01007789.1, read as the reverse complement.
TGTGGCCCTCGAGGAAATTCAGCCCAAGGAAGGACAGTTCTGGTATCGGGGCCAGGATGTGCAAAAGCAGCCAAGGTGCACCACTAGAAGCTCAGAGCCTACAGAAATCATCCTTTCCTTAGCTTCTGAGGCACCTCAGAACTGATGTTGAACAGGTGCATAGAGAAGGAGTTGGAGGAGTTTGTGCAGCCCATGCCAGGACAAAGCATCTCCTGAGAAAGATTAATTCATATATGTGTGAAACTTATCTTTTTCCCCTGATATTCCTCAGGCTTAGCTGCTGTTGTAAGGGTCTGAAGAGCAGACAATATCCAGGAGAGGGCAGTCCTGCACTCACACATCAGCTGGATCAGGTTGGAAAGCCAGGACCGTTGTGGAAATAGTGTGATGAGAAATTGTTCTTCTCATGTAATCAGTTCACTTAATTAGCGACAGATTCTTCTGCCACGTTTACATTTATTTTATTTTTGTATCTGGTCAGTCTCTATCATGGAATTCACTAGATGTCATCAAGGTAAATTGTGACACCAACACTGCCTTGCGGTTTCATTTTTCTTCCTAGTTTGAATGAGATCTGGGAGGAAAAAAAGCAAGGGATGGTCATCCTAAGCTGGAATTTAATAATAGTGCTAAAAAGGAAAAACTGTATCACCTGAGGTACACTTTGCAATGTTTCCTGAAAGTGAACAAACTCTGTCTCTTTTCCCCTTTCTCCAGAAGTTTTACTGTGCCCAGATCCCTCAGCCCAGATATCCATCACCTGTAACTCACTCGCACACTGTGCCAGGCTTCTTCATTTATTTAATCCCAAAGGACCCAGCAGCCTTGGCTACACTCAAATGTAGCTAAATCAGTTGAGATCAGATCCTTTCATTGCTTTGCAGCATGGTACCAAGGCCTTAAATTGTGGAAGGAGGTAGGGAGTGAGCTGATATCAAAGCTCCTAAAATATGGGAAAGACAGACTGTGTGTTTGAACTAACCAGAGCCAGACCGTGAACTGCAGTGATCCACACTGGACATAACAAATGCATAGCTCATCCTGGCCTCCATCTGGGAAAAAAGGGAGAATGACAGACGCGCTTCGGCTCCTAGGGAAAGACGTATGAGGATCTGTGAACTGAAGTGCCCCTGGAGCCACAAGAAGTGTCTGGCACTCCATGCTGGCAAAGAGGGTGTTTTATGCCAAGCAAGCTGAAAGACTGGGACATCAGCCTGTGTCTGTATAAAGGTTTCTGGCAGTACGTGCCATTTATCTCTTCTGTACTTTTTTTCAGAAACAGCTACTTCTTTCCTGTCTGAGTTTCTCTTGCCAAGTGTGCAGTCCTACAGTTGCTCCTCCTCTGAAATGGACACTTGCATATTTGGCTCCTGCCTCCCACCTCACTGCAGCTCAGTCTGCATCCCAGAGGTGCCCACCACAAAACAGCCTCTCTCCTGTTCCCAAACCGGTCACAGCTGTGAGCATCACCTCCATTGCTCTGGGCATGCACATCTGCTGCATGACTGTCACTCATCCTACTCCATGAAGCTTAAATTTCAGGGTTCAAGTACCTTGAAAGGGCTGGAGAAGGTAAATTGCCCTTGTGCAGCATTTTAATGGCTCTCCTTGGTGCTACCAAACCCCAAAATTCATCCCCCTCTTGCGTAGCTGTGTCTCACGTCAGAGACATATTTCCTTGCACAACAAACACAGGGAAGAAAAGGAGCAATAAGTGACAAACAAAACCAGTGAAGGCCAAGTTCAAAGCACACAGGGTGTGATTCTTCACACAAGGTGTAGCTAAGTTGTGAAAATGCTTGATGAAGGATATTGTGGAAATCATTCATTTATCTGGCTTTGGGGGAAAAAAAATTCTTGAAAAAGAATCTCTATCTCTTTCATCCCTGCAAATACTGTATTTTAGAAAAAAAATGCAGCTTGGGAGGTGGTGCTCTGAGTAGTCTCCTTTTACCGGCCTTTGAAAGTCTACTATTATATGGGCAAAAAAGAATCAAAAAGTTTCTAACTAGATGAATTTTGGTCTTTACATCACCCAAAACTCTCAGTGTTAGTCAGTCGTGTTGCACATTAACATCAACATTCAAAGAAAACTTGTTTGCAAATTTGTCTTGAGGACAACCTACAGAAGATGTTCAGTGAATGACTTTTTTTCAATTCATGTCCTCCCTGCAGATATTTTAGAGTCACAACAAGCCTGAAGCCATTCTGCTTGAATAATAATCTCAGACTTTGCAAACTAAGCAGGGTCAGGACTTGGAGCAACCTCCAAGACAAATCCAGCAACCCTCAGGAGGTGACCTGAGAATTTCAGGGCTGAACCAATGTCACAGGATGATGGGTGTTACTGATCTGCTGCTTTTTTACAGAACTCCCTTAGGTAATACACTTACCTACATATGAGGATATTCAATGATGTATTTGTAATTGGGACTCCACCTAATAGGAAAGTTTTCAGACTTATCTTTGGTTATTAGTCAGAAGGATCCTATCAAACTCAGCAAGGGGACCAGATTATTTAAATGTTAATGTGGGGAGAGGTGAACATAAAGGAACTATTCACAGCCAATACATTCTATTTGCCTGACATCTGCTGCAGGGTCTGAAGTGAAATTATACCCAAACATATCTAGAGTGCAAATAGCTGGGATAGAAAATGGCAAAGTATTTCTTACACCAGTGACAGACCTTTCAAAGGAAAGGACTTACTGGGGGTCTTATCTGGTTTATGCTTTCTGAGAGAGACAGTCATTTGGGGATTGCTGAATTGTTGCTGTTTTAAAAACTTCAGGAGAAAGAAAGCTGAAATCTGAGCGATCATCATCTGATTACATCAACTGATTACATCTGTTCCTCCTGAAATGTTAAGTGTATATAATAATGTCTCTTCCTTATGGAGCCTAAACTGATAATAGTCTTGCTGTTAAAATGCTATATTGTGCAAGGGAAGAAGCCGATGCTTTCTGCTGGGTGGTGTACTTTTTGTCAGTGAAATTTCTGTAAAGGTGATGGGCTCTTTAATATGTTATATCCAGGAGGCTCTGTCCCTAGTTTGAATATTTGCCCTTTGGATCCAAGTACAGACAGGTGCTTCTGCAGTGGGGAATAAAAATCCCTCCCCCACCTTGCTGCATTATTGAACTGGTTATCTTGGAGGGAAACTCGTCGCTGCCAGCCTCCCATTTACCGCGAGCAAAGGTCAGTCAGTACCCTACCAGTTTCATTCTCCCTCCATAATTGCTTCTCACACTGAAAGAAACATTTTTTATTACTCTGCCAGTGTATGTTCACCACATAGCTCATGTCATGGATTTATTTTCTCTTCTAGCTTGCTGGCATGTCCACTTCTTAGTTCATCATCTGCTTCTTTCTACAAGGAAAGGTTTCCTAAATGCACGCGTGTGTGTGTGTGTATAAAAGGGATGCAGTCTTTGGTTTAACAGTCATTCTTTCCTGCTAGCCCCACAATTTCAGTTGCTTAAGTCTCAAAAGTATGCTGCAGTTGGGTTAATATGAAAGAAATAAAGTAAACTAACTTGGTTTGTATTGCAAGTTTTGGAGATAGATAGTTTATTGAGCAGCAACATATTTCAGACGCTTGCATTTACTATTTCATATTGCCTTGTATGAATAAAATATGCTTGTGAAAATTTCCTCAGAAAGGAATAATCTGGGGAAAGTGATTGAAATTTTGTTACGCTGTTAGTGTTGCAAAGTTGAAAAGCTCTCTTCAGCCAGAAATCAACATTTTGTCATAAAAACTACATTTTCTTTAAGAAGACAGCAAGATTTTCTGAGACAATGCTAATGAAAATATATGTAAGAGGAAAATCCAGTAGTGTATTATATGAGAAATAATATGTATTCACATAATTAAAACCTGGGGACCATATTCTCAGTACACAATGCATGATCTAATACACATCAAATTTTCATGCAGCCCCAGTGAGCTTGCACACCAAGTCAAGGTAGCTACATATGCTGTCAGAAGAGGTGCAGAGTCAAATTAGACTTAAAAATGTCTTTGCATAAAGCTGGACCATCTTGCTCATCTTGCTCATCAACAAAAATATGTCCCTTGCAGCTCAGTTTCTGTGCACTGAAGCAAACTGTTGCAGCACGGACTTTCCTGTGCTCAGTGCCCCCCCCACCTCCCAGTCTCCGCTGGCAGAGGCAGCCAGAGTGAACATGTGCCTAACACATTTTGAAAGCTTCATTTTGGCATGTTAATGTAAGCCCAGCTTCAAGGACAGTTTAAGCTAATATGCTGTCTCCTGAATTTGGTGTCCAACCTTAAGCACACATTGCTTTACGATGTCCAGTAGCTGGGGTGATAACCAGTGACAAAAAGCAGAGGGGAATAACACCTTACACTCCCGAGTTAGATTTGAAAAGCCTTTAGTCTTTCTGAGCCTGTCTTCCACCTGTTAAAGGAGTTAGGAAGATAAATGTCTAAAGGCTTTCGCAGTATGCCATATTAAGGATCACAAATGTAACAAAACCAGACTTATTACATGAAATGAAAATCCAAGCCAGCCTGGTTCTCAGCATTGAAAATCAGTAGGAAAATCTGGGTCTGCTACATTTTTCCTGGTTGTCCTTCTACAGCTAATGTACCAAATATACAAGTTAGTTAATGCATCAGTAATTTATTCTGCTATTCCCAGTGCTGAAACCCCTTGCTAACATGTTGATGACACTCTACTCAGTTGGGGAGTCTCATTAAGTGAACGGCAGTTTATAAAGCTGGCTAAATTCAGATACAATCCATTGCGAAGCAGAGAAGTCTGACCAATACAGAAAGCCAGGTTTTCTGTGAGTGAGACATTGAAAAAATGAAAAAAAGAATTAGGAAAAAAAAAGTAAAAAAGACCAGTTAAGTATATATTATGTATGTCTATATGTGTGTATATAGGTACATGTACATACACACATGTATGTATGTGTATATATGTATATATATAACAGGAACAAAACTGGAGTGGTGTGATTGTCAAATTGAGTGATAGCAAATCCCTTGGCTTTTGCTTTAATAAAGATTAAACAGCACAATGGTTTTTCAGAAAGTCCTCTCTTGTTTGGCAAACTTCTAAACCACAAAATAATAGTTTTGAGCTGTAGCCAAATCCTTTCTCTGCTGCGTTGACTGAGATCCCTTTATCTGAATCAGTGCATAACATTACCATGCGTGTTTATGGTAACAGCTCCACAACCCCTTTTGGCTGAAAAATTAGTGAAACAGCCCGTGTTTTTGATTAATTGATGAGTAATTAAATATCATCTAATATCCAGTTGCTTCAGACAGACTGCTCATTAGGACTGAATTACAGAGCTGAGAGAATTTTCTTTTCTTAGCTATGACTGAGCTGACATTTTACTGTTGGCCATTTTTATTTTCCTGCTGTCTTTGCCTGTATTGTTTGCTTTGTTTATTTGGTGGCCAGATACAATAGCTGCAGTTTTGCATTGGATTTAACACAGTTTAAATCCAAGCTATACTTGAAAAGGGTGCTGCAGCTTCTCTTTTCATCTTAGGCTATTTGTTCCCCCATCCTCTTTTTGCCAAACCTAATGCTGGTGTAGGTCTCTGATGGGTTAGATCAGGGAGCTGCTCTGGCTGAAAACTAACTTAAAATAAAAATCTGTACTCTCCAGAATGTCCTGATCCCTGGATGGACTAAGGAAAGGCCAGGAATTCACAATCGGGTGCCGTGAAATGATCTTCTTCAGCAGCTCTGCTGATTTAGATTAGGTTTCGTACTTATTTTAAGCCATACTACCACTTACTGGAAAAATATGCTGTGCGTAGCACAGGTTTATAGAATCATAGAATCATAGAATCATAGAATCATTAAGGTTGGAAAAGATCTCTAAGGTCATCGAGTCCAACCGTCAACCCAACACCCCCTATGCCCACTAAACCATGTCCTTGAGCACCTCATCTATACGTCTTTTAAATACCTCCAGGGATGGTGATTCCACCACTTCCCTGGGCAGCCTGTTCCAAGGCCTGACCACTCTTTCAGTAAAGAATTTTTTCCTAACATCCAGCCTAAACCTCCCTTGGCGCAACTTGAGGCCATTTCCTCTCGTCTTATCGCTGGTTACTTGGGAGAAGAGACCAACCCCCACCTCACTACAACCTCCCTTCAGATAGTTGTTTATGCCAAACTTGAATACACTGTCATAACATAAACAGGAAAGATGAAGTATTCTCTGCTGAACAGGACATAGTTTTGAAGAGTCCTTCTGCATCCAAAATTAATATTGGTACAGAAATGACTCACTTTAGTAGTCTCAATATAAAGATGCTCAGTGTTAGACGTAGCTTTAATGGGAACCAGTGCTCAGAAATACTTTATTAACACAGTAAGTTGCCCAAGCTGGAGATAGCACTGGTCCTTCCCTGAAAATCTTGGTTCTGTATAATTAAATTTCACCTTTCAATTTTGCAAATCCTCCAGAGATGAGCAAAATTATTTGCTATTAAGTCTTACTAAATTAATTAGGTTATTTTGATGGACTAAATTTGGTTCATTTCAGAAGCAGCACTCGAGTTTCTGCAAAGTCACATCATCATTCTGAGGACATAATATCATCTTTGATAACATACTTTCCTTTCATGCAGATGTTTCTAGCCTAAATCCAGAGCTAGAAGAAAAGCAGTTTTTTTGTTCAGAAGTGAAGTTTTTTAGGTTTTTTCTTTTAGCATAAAACATTTCTAATTCTTGTATGTTGCTTTGTGTAAGCAAGCTGGAATGAATGGTTGACAACATAATAATTTGATCATAGTTATTATAGAACAATAAAGATTTTGCCTTCTTTTTAGTTTTCCATCTGCAAAGTGAAGATAGAGTTTCTGTCTCAGAGAAGAGTTATAAAGATTTGTTGGTTAAGTCTTGGACTGCATTTTGTCTGTGCTAAGTACCATATAATTATTTAATGTCCCAGTTACACATGGTTGACGCTGTGTCACATCCTTGGAGTATTGCTCACTTTTTTTTTTTTTTTTTTAAAGACACTGAAAATCTGAATGATACACTTGTTCTGAGTATAATGCATCAAACATCAAAGCACAAATGTGGGTTTTTTAAATAATATTAAGAATAATACTCCAGTGCATGCATTTTTTTATTTGTTTGTTCCTAATACACAACATGTTTCTATCATTTTATACAAAACTGACAAAATCTTGAGATTACTTCTTTGTAATCTCAGGAAGACTCTTGGATGTTCGTTCTTCTTTCTGTGGCCTAGATTTTGTGTTATTGCAAAATTCACCTTTAGAGGATAGAGCTATTTATATGATTAAATTTCAGGTGTGCTCAAAAACACGATTGCAGTGGTGAGGAGTCTAGTAAAAGCTTATCACTTACTAATTGGAAACTAGTTTTACTTTGTGCACCCGAGCACAAAAATAGCAAAACTGAGTCATTGAAAGTTCTTGTAGGAGAAAGTCTGCTTTTTATAACAATTCAATGGTTTCAGGCCAAAACACTCCACACTCTCTGGTTGTAGCAACCACTTGCAATGAGCACTGTCATTTTGAGTGGGTTACATTTATTTGACTTCACTCGCTGGGGTCTTTAAGCAGAATAGGCACCAGCCCAACATCAAATAGCCCAGTCGCCAGTGGATGGAGAGCAAAGGGAGGAAGAGCATGACTCAGTGGTCTAGAAATTGTGAATGTACTTCACATTAAGTTTTGTTGGATTTATAAAAGAGATATAAACACAAACAATTAAAAAAATGCCTGTTTGCTTCAATCGCCTTCGATATCCCCACCTACATGTTGTGCTCTGACTGTTGAACTACAGAGTCATGTTCTTCCTTCAGTACACTGCTGCTTTGATCTCATAAGTCCTGTTGAATTTGTCCCTGGGTGTTAGATGTCGTTATGTCCTTCCCTCAGAGCACCGTGGTGGGACAGTTCCACGGTGGTGGGACACCCTCCAGGTGAAGGCAGCCTGACTTCTTGCTGTGGTATATGGTTTTATGGTAAAGTTGATGTACTTCAGGAGTACCCCAGTCTCTGTCCTTGGAAGGTCTTAAATGTCACTCTGTGCAGCAGGATTCGATGGGGTTCACTTGGAGATGCCCAAAGGGTAACCTTGCACATGTTCCCTTTGCTTTCCTTGCACACAGAGTGCACCGCATGCAAACAGCCTGTATGGTCATGGTTTATTAAAAACCTGCCCTGGGAATTTTTGGATCAAAAATACAAATGTCTAATGAGATCAGATGCTGCCAGACTAGATTGTTAATTAGTAGTTATATTACAGCATAAAACTTAGAAATGAATAAATCTTCCAAGTCCAGTTTCAGGTGCCCAAGCTTTTTTATTATTAGACTTGGTCTATGTGATTTGAAGAGATCTGCCTCCTTCAGCAGTTCAGTTCTGGTTGTGTCTGCATTATCATGCCTTTCTGTAGTCAGTCCTTGGAGTTCCTATCTCCAAAACTAAATCACAGTTGACTGTCAGAAATACAGTCTGCAGACATTGATTCAATAGGTCGCTGAAAGACATGCTTAAAGCATGAGTCTTAAGATGTGAGACATAAATGTCATGTATTTGGTTAGACGCTTTGGAATAAAGATTCTCGGTTTCATGAAGGGCAGACTTCACCACCCACCATTTAGGGAAATCTCCACTTGGTTGAGAGCTACCCCACACTTCACTTTCACATCCTACATCCCCAAAAACCAACACTCCAAAGTTTTAACTCCCCCGTTATATACCCGCATATTTCCAAATCAGGGCTATCACTGCACTTTTCATACCTTTTTCACTCTTCTGTGTTACACCTTCATCTCTCCAAGACATATCCCTACCTACCCTTGCCTCTATCTTTTTTTATCCTCTTGGAAGATATGATTGCTTCTGGATGTATTCAGTCTTATGTCTGTGATCTCATCCAGTTTCCCAATTCTCTGCAGCCCACCTTGAAGGGCTGCCCAACTTTCCAGTCTGTCGGTCACTGGCTCGACGGTGTTCCTTTGCAAGATGCTGCAAGAGACAGAAGCTTTTGCCTCCTGTGGGAGTGAGTTACCAGAGATCAGCTGCCATGCAGTGTCTTGTTCCTGCTTGAGGCAGTGACTCTCAGCTCCTAACTTTTCACTTCATTTTCATACATATTGCTGTCCAAAATTAATGCCTTTCACATTTCAGCATACTAAAATATGCAGTTAGAAAATCAGCACATTTGATAAGCAAGCAGATCATGAACTGTTCGTGAGCCACTTCTGGGCCATGACTATTAAATTCAATAAAGAGAAGCTGCAGAAAAATTGCCTGTAGTATCTAAATAAGAAAGCTTTGAGAAAGGTATTAATGTTTTCTTTATCTCTTGAAGACACAAAGGGATGTCTTTGTTTCTCCTGAAATTCTACTATGGGTTCAGCAGGGCCAAATCTGTTCCATAAAAACAAAATTACACAAAAGAAAATTAAACTAATAAAAAGAGAGAAAGAGAGATTACAATAACAATAAAAAACAATAGGCAAAAGAGAAAACAACTCTCCCTCCTTATTGTTATGCATCCAGAATCACTGTCTTACTCATTTGTTAAACTTTTATGGCACTGGGAGTCTCAAATACTAATTTTCTTCAGCATCAAAGTGCCCTTTTTAAAAGGATGAATGTGATGCTCCCAGTGCAGGCAAGAGCCGGCATCTGGGGGATGCTAATGTTATGTTCTAATCTGTTGGAGGTTTGTGGGCAAGACACTTTTACCTTATTGTTTCTCCTACCCTTTTTCTGCCCTAACCTGCTGATCCTGCAAAAACATCTGGTCAAAAAACATCTGTTGAAACCAGCTGTAACAGAATTTTGATGTTGCTGTATTACAATTTTCATTGGCAGTGAGGCTAATAAAATCACTTTCACAGAAGGTAAAATATTTTGTGTCAAAAATGAAATGGTGTCCATGGGAAATGAGGTGTTCATACCTCATGGGAAGGGCAGTTGGGTGGTGTTCTGTCATGGCTGTCATGAGCCACCAGGACTTCACTTCCAAGAGGACATCGTGGTGGGGATGCCCCTTGCATCCTGCTAAGTGAGGATCTGATGAATCATAGGAAGGGTTTTCCTAGGGAAAAGGAGAGAAAGAGGCAGTGCAGTAGCATTATTTATTTGCAATAATGGGAATTCCTGTTGGAAAAAGAATGTCCTTCATCCTTCTGTGAAAAATGGAGAATAAAAGTTTTACAAGTGACAAATTGAAAAACCTGTGTACAGTGATGAAAGGCTTTGCTTCAAGGTCTTCCTATGGGTAAGTATACAGCTGAGCTAAATATGACTGGAATTTCGACACACATAATAGAAATAATTAGCTATACTGGTTTGTTTGCAGAGTTTTTCATTACTTGCTGAGCTTTATTTAGTGCCACTATGTGTATACTAACAACACACACAGTTCTCCAGGACTTTGAAAAAGTAGGCCATTTAAACAGGCAAATATCACAGGGTAACCTTAACTATTGGTAAGAAGATGGACCAGAAATTATGTTCATGGCCATACTTGCAAGACTCTGATGATGATAATAATAATAATAATAAAAGAAGATATCATGCCATTGACAAATAGAAACAATTTTATATCTAATAGGATTTAAGTAATAAAGGCTGAAGGGCTGCAACAGCTGCAAAGAGATTAGATACGTTATGTTTTCTCAGTGTAATAAAACTTGTCAAATAAAGCTGAATAAAATCTTCTTATCTGTGTCTCTGGCTTATTTTTCCTGCAGCCTCTTTCCTTTCAGCTGATTGCGGGAATCACCATTTCTCTAGAATGGTTACACACACGACAGTTCAATTAGAGTCAAGTTAGTGAAAGTTATTGCTGGATTTGCTTTTACTTGTGCCTTTTTTTTTAAAGCAAAGGACATCTGCAGCATTTGGAATGTATGAAGCACATCAAAAAACCCACTCCGCCAATCTGTCGCCAATCTCTGCTGATATTTACCAGACAACTAGGCTGGACTGTGTATATCACTATAGTACCATTAAATTTAGCACTGGTTTACACCAGATCTGGATCTGATTTAAAAATAAAACACATCAAAATAACAAGACAGCCTTCCCCAATCACACTTGATTGCCTTGGCTACTCCAACCCGTTCCTCTGTAAGGTCTTCCTTTTCTCATATGTCTGCTCCCACCTCTGGGCACTGTCTGGGGTCCTTCTCCATTCTTTCTGCTCCTCCTGCCTCAGTTTCTCCCTATCTATAAAGGAAAGCATTGTCTTTCTAGGGCTGGTGTGCTAATGTTTGTTGAGAACTTTAGGATACGCAGATGGTATTTGCGTTCAAAAGTGTGAGTTGTTATTATCACTGTTAATAAGATGTGACAGGCTGACATTTTGCTAACCTTTCCATGAAATCCAAGGCCAAACCTTTGTCTGGGTTACAAACATGTTTGGATTTGCCATGTGGTCCATCCTTCCATCCAGGCCGTGTGCGTGTCTGATTTAAATTACACGAGCACCTAAAACAGAGGTATCGTTTTAAATACTGAGTGGGAAGAGCGAATGATGATGCATGTTTGAGCAGCATTGCTGTTGCCTTCAGCACATATTTGAACAAAGTATATTACCTTCCAAGGCAAACCACTGAACCTAGTAAGAAAAGCCAAGGGATCTGTTCAAGCTGATGTAATACATAAAGACACAAACATCATCCATAAATCAATAGGCATTGATTTAGGTAAATGAGAGCTTTGCCCTTAGGTAAGAAAAATTTTACTTATTTATATGTATGTATTTAAAATGTTTCATGCAAGATTTCTGGGGACACATATCCAATATTAATTAAAATTGAACTATGTTGTGTCCACAAAACCATTATTTAAGACTTTTTTTTCAAATTAAAGCTTTTCTCCTACATTTTTTTCTGCTTCAGATAGAAAGCTCAGGAGACCAATGCATGATGACAATATGATAACCAATTAGGGAAAAAATGCTGAAACCAGTTGCTGGTGCTGAAACTACTGTCAAAATCTACAGTGTATCTGTATCTGAAACAATTTGTGGCCATTGTTTTAAACACAGCTGTTCCTTGGGGTAGAGGGGGAAAAGAAATTTCTACATAAATTTAATCTAATAATTTAATTTAGTCTCAGTCCTAATTGCATGGAACTGTGAAGACACTAGGAAAATAAGGGTGAGTGTAAACCCTATGTCACCCTGCTGAGAAGTGCTGCAGTCAGCTCTGAGTGAGCCAGGGGCAGTCCTCAGGGAGGTAACTGCATTAACCAGAGTACTCCCAGCCTCTAAACTGGCATCACAAAGGCTGCATGTGCAGGTTTATTGGAAGGATGGGAGGGGTTAGGATGCTTCTCTTCTTTTAATAGCACAGAAATCTGATGACTGGAAGGATGCATTACTCTGGATTTGGGGAGTCTAAAGCAACAAAGCTGATCCAGCTGTCAGCAGGTGGTATACACACATCATGCTTGGCATCTTGCTTGTCTGATCACAACTGCAGCCTTGGTCTCCAGTGTGGCCAGACTTTCTATGGAGCAGGCTGAAGTGTGAGTGTGCACCATCTCAGTCCAGTGGTCAGCATCTTCGGGGGTCTTGGGGTCTCTTCCCCAACTCCCCACTTCTCCACATGTGTGTTTCTGTTATTACTACTACTACAACATTATGAAGTAAGGGAAGAATTGTATTGGGAAATACTCTTCACAGGTTTAAATCATGAATTACTCCACTCATTTTAATGAAGTTTGTTCAGTTTGTTTCCAACGGAATTTGTCATCCATTTGTTGAGATGGAATTAGGTACTGTGGGGTTAAACCATGACAAGTATAGCTGCTGATAAAAGGCATTATGTTAGTAATTGGACGGGTAAAATAATATTTTAGAACATGCAGCTCTTTTCTACTTGTCTCCCCCTCCTGTGAAGTCAAGTTGTTCCCAGTGTATCAGGTATAAATAAACATAAGGAAGAGCCTATGTAAAGTTGTTCCTTTCCCTGGCCTGGCCAAAGTGTTCTTCTAAAATTCCCTTCCCTCTAAGGTGCGGTTTTCCCAGTGTGATAGGAGATTTAAAAAGGCACCTGTATGATTCAGCCCTCTGGATGCAAAACTCTTCATGTAGGTACAGAGCCAGCTTGTTTTTCTAGGATTACAAACAGGAGTCAAGAGAGCATAGAAAATGGAGAATTACATCCTCTGCTTAAATTTCTTCACCTTCATTTCTCCCTGCAAGATTATGAAAAAATCCTGTGTGCAAGTAGAGACTTGCTTTATCTCCTGTCAGAAGTTCACATTTTGATATTAGTTTCTTTCTATTTTGTTTGGATTCTCTCCTTTTCTTTTGCCTGTAAAGACTTAAAGAAAGTTAGCCTGACAGGAAATGCTGGCATCCAAGCTGTGGATGGTTTGCTGCCACCAAAGTCTTTTGAGCCTTAAAGTTCATCCTTATCACCGCTATTGAATATAACAGCATCGTCAGATTACTTTCCGGCATTGGTTTTCACACATGATTGACAGATGTAACAAGCAGGTAGGCAAGAAACTTAACTTGTTGCAAGACAATGGATGTGCACATTAGAAGCTTTCTGAAATGCAGAATGTCACTAAAGGCCATAACCTGACATCAGCAGTGGAGTTGGCTGCAAATCACTCGGTTCACTTCGGTTCTTAATATTTTTTTTTGTTTTGTTGCTTACCTCTTGTAATAGATCAGTACTCATTTCCTTAAGGTATTTCTTGCATAGCAGGAGCCCCCAGGACATGGGAACCAATTAAAGACATTGATATTTTTGCTTCAACATTAAGCCAGGAAAAGAATTGACAGGAATTTCAAGTTCACTGTGCATGCAGGAGGTGATTACCATTTCCATATGGCTTTCAGACTGTCTTCACTCCCAGTGAAAACCCACGCCTGAGGAAGACCCAGAAGGGCCTGAGGCATGATGCGCTCCAAACAGCTTTTAATTCCCACCAGTATAATTTATTGAAAACATTCTGCTTTTTTGGAAACTTTCACAGCCAGTATGGGAGCTACTGAAATATGTCCCTAACATGTAGAACAGATTTTGAATGGCAAAACTCAAAGTAGCTATGGCCAGTGGTTGGACAAAGTTCCTCGTGACTGTCCTTGCAGCAGGTCCCAGATCACATATACACACATGCTTTCAGTCACTTTTTGTTTTGGTTTTTTTTTTTATGTTGGACATTTAGAGGTCCCACTGCCAGGCCAAGCTGGAGTCCCCGTATCCCAGCCTTGCAAAAGCAGAATTGTCCTTTTGGATTTCACCAAACTGGACAGCTGCTGCTCATGTGCCCCAGCTGGTACTGTATGAAATGCTGTGTGACGGTGGCTGGGGAGGAGAAGGGGAAGGAAGGAAGGAAATCCTTAAGGTCTAAAGAGGCAATGATCCATATGATCTGCTCTTAGCTCATGCTCAGTACGCTTTGCAGCCTGGCCATGTTCTTGGGCTCTGCTCAGGAGCATGATGCCAGCTCCAGTGTGGCGTTGTGAACAGCTTTTTCCTGCCTGAAAGAGGAAAGAGGCATAGTGCTATAGACCTGAGGGATTTCTGGGGCTTAGCTTAGCATTTCTGATTTTTGGCCTGCCTCTTTTGCCCTCACCAGTAGCTCGTCAGTTCCTAAACACACAAAGCATACATAAATATAAGCACTGTATTCCTCAGGAGTAACCCCATGAATTAATGGAACAAAAATGATTTATAAATATCTCAACCTTCATTTCTATATGTGGAAGTTCTAATAACTGTATTATAGATGACAACCATGTGTCATTACACTGCTCTTTTACCTGCTCTCACCCCAGTGACAAATCTCATTCCCAACCAAACGGGGGTTGCTCAGATGACTTTCAAGGTGAATTTTTAATTTGAGCCACCCTCTTCTTCCTGTGTTGTTTCACTCCCCATCTCTTTCCATTTCAGCCCTAGGCAAGTGAAGACTTCTGACGTGCTACCATTTTACCAGCAGTTCCCAGGCACAGTTAAATGGCTGCAGCGTTTCTCTGCAAAAGTCATTGTGTTTCAGAGAGAGGTGAAATGGTGCTGGTGATACTGCAGTTTGTATTTTGCAGCTGCCCAGATACATGTCTGAGATAAGGGACTAGGGATGTTTCTGATTAATATTACTGACGTTTACAGTCTATGCAGCAGTAGAGACAGACCTCTACTACTCTAAGTGCAACGGGTGCATCTAATGAGAGTCCATGTCTATAAAGAGTGAGTAGGCAAGCATTAATCTCTCTGACCTTGGCTATCTACAAGATACTTGTCTAATCTGACCCCCTTGTCCAAGTTCCCTCTGTACTTGGTGGAAAGGGTGATAAATCCCTCCAGTTTCAGACACCTCTCTCAGGCTGGGATTAATCATCTCAGAAGATAATCTTTCTCTGTTGGGTCTAGTGGAAGCTGATGTGGTTAACACGGATTAGATAGCTACATTTTAGAATACTGATTTCCTTATTCCATTATGTTTGGTAGACTGAAACCTTATGGACAAAGCTATCATTTCATGGCACATGGTGCCAGCTAATGTGACTGTCAAATACCCACACTTATCTTCATTTCTTGTACACCCAGCTTGGGAGCAGGAATAAGAAATTGGATTATGATTCTTGCTCTCCTGTCATTTCCTCAAGTAGCAGATTGATAAATCAGCACAAAATAGATATCCATCTGTAATAAATATATACTAAATCCATTATATAACAAACTAGAATGAATGGATTCTTTTGATTGGGGTTTTCTTATGCTTACATAGCAAATAAATATATTATACCTGGTTGTAATTGTGAAGGCTAAACAAATACATAGCTGTTGATTTGCCCTTTAATTGGACTGAAAATCTTCTAACAGCACTGTAACATTACTACTTCCTTCTGACCCTGTGGAAGAATAATCAGAAAAGCAACAATACTGAGAGGCTCAAGGTGAGATTATCTGTCTTTCTTCTCAGCAGCAGGAGCTGCTCAGAATGTTAATCAATGCTGTTTCCAAGCTCGAAGCCATCTACTTCCAGCAGCAAACACTTAAGCTATTCAGTCCTTAATGAAGTTGTCCCAATGTCACATCTTTCCTTCACACTCCACTTCTTGTACCCCTACACTGCCCAGATGTAACTGTCAAAGGTTTTATAGCCCCTATTCGCTCTTATGCTTTGCAGAACAGTTATCCTGCTCAAAAGAGACAAAATTGAAACGAAAAATTAGGAAGGGTTGTTGCTCTGTTCTGGCTAGCAAGATGTTACTGTGTGTAGATATTGGGTGGGATGCCTCCATGCTGCAAAGTCCAGGTACTTGGTATTAAAGTTTCTGCCATGTTATAGGTGATATTGGTCTATATCCCCCATAAATAACCAATAGAAAAATTAGACTGAGATCTGCAGCCTGCAAACAGGAAAAACTTGTCAAATTTGGCAACATCCTGTGGATTTGATTTTGGCCAGCATCTCAGTTGGTCCTTTCCTGCACAATGTGTTCAGAGACACCTGCAGCTATAAAGTTTCCCGCACCGCTGTTGTGAGACTTTTATCATTCCTGTCATAGGGTTTGCTGTGCTAGTGCACCAAAAGATCACAGGGTGGCTCCTCCATCCCCAAAAGCTCCCCCTGGATAGGGAAGAACATGGCAGGAGACCAGGAGCTCTCTGTCTGCTCCATGCAAGGAGCAAGGGTTTGAAAGCAGGAGATGTCATTTGCTATCAGACAGATTTTTTTTCATACCACAGCATTTAAAGGAGGAATTTGACTATGAAGCACTTCACTTGCCGGAAAGGACCAACATACAACTTTTTTCCTAGCTTTTAGATTTAAAGTCTGGTTTAAAGAACTTTAAGGAGGATTAAATTGGAGACACTTCTCTGGTATGAAATGGTGCGGCTTTTCAGTGAGTCATAGAAACAAGTCTGTTTCCATCACTTATGGATGAAGCCAAGCAGCAGGACCATGGAAGACCAGCATGAGAAAACCACCAAAATAGAGCATTTTCCAATTTAATTATATATTTTATGAAAAGATAATGGCTTTTTTTTTTTTTTTTGGACCACAGTAAGAATTTGCATATTCTACATGTAAACAGTCCTCTGGGCACCTTATCTCTGTTTACAAATGATAGTTTCCTTCTAAGTATTTGCAGTGTTTATTGAACACATGCTAAACACAGGTTAGAGGGCATCAAGACTCTAACATTGCATGTGTTATTTCCCTTTTTTCCCCTCCCCCTTGTTTTGTTTGGTTTGGGTTTTTTGACCTCCTAATGCTCTTGCTCCCTGACCCGGAACATCAAGAAACAAATCAAATCTCCACAGGGGAAGGGTGCTCATTTAAAACTTGTTTTGGTTTTCAATGCAGCAGCAGCACAAAGTCAGAGCATTTTTGACACAAATAAGTTCAGTCTTTAACCTGCAGCATTGCTTTACATAACATTCAGTAGTCTTGCCAATATATCAGGGAAAAAGTATATTCCTAGACTTTTCTTCTTTGGGGCAAATAAGAAAGCACTTGTCAAAGAAAAGTATTTTAATGTCAGAGTTTTGGGTTTTCTTTTTTTTTTTCATCTGTTCTAGTTCACTTACTTTAGGAAGATGTTTGGTTCTAAGTGTTGGATTTTGAAAACAGAATTTTTTGTTTTTTTTGGTTTTTTTAATTGGATATCAATAGCTGGAAAAGAGTTCCTGGGGGACATTTGCAATGTGTATGAGTCCTATTGATCCCCCTATTGAAGATGCATTCATGAACATCATCTTTTGGCATCTGTCATAATAACTCTTTCCATCAAGACAGATAGAAGCTGCTCTTGGAGTCACCTGGGATCAGGGCCTGGGAAGCACCAGCACTGTGCTGAGTCTGGAGCATGTTGCCTGCCTGTCACATGTCACCTATGGGTCCTCGGGCAAGTCATCTGAGAATGGTCCAAAGCCAGGGAATTTCACAGGTTTGTGAATCTGCAGAGGGACTGTGCCGATCAGTTAGTGTTTCCTGCTCCTCTAGGATTTCCCTGATTAAATTTCTGTTTAGACTTACCTATGTCTTTAAGTAAAAATCATGTAAACCTGTCTTAACTTTAACATGCCCAATAACACTACAGCTCTTGGTAATCATTCTGCTGGTTAATTACTATTCATATCAAAGAAACTGTGGTGTTCCTGAGGAAGCACAAAGCCTGAAGTTTACATATTTATTTTCCCTCTATAGTATCATTACATAAAGAATACAACAGAGGAAACAGGATTTAATTTCTGACTCACAATTGCGTCTACCTCAGCAGAAATACCTGAGCTAGTTGGATGTGAGAGAGTCCAGATCCCAATGCAGTTTAACTGGATATGCCAATTATTAGCTCAGGCACAGATCTAGGTTGAGGCAGTTCAGTTTTGTGCAACCTGAGTGCTGAGTGCTAAGTCTGAACCAGTGGCACTGAAGAGCTTGGGGCTTCTCTATCCCAGAAGCCAAGGCACCACTTCACAGTTCCTGTTAGTTCATGCCATGCTCACAAGGCAGGATTCTTTGGGCAGACAAGGTTTTAGGTAGGGCTCAGGGTTTGCTTACAGAGGCCTGGAAGCTCAGTGGAATAATAATGCTGTACTGACTCTCAGACCAGGCTTCCAGTGTCTGGCCAGGTCCAGCACGTGGCTAGCTTTTAGGTGCTGAGCTCTCATTTAGCCTGTGCGAGACAGACTCTTGCAAAGGCACCCTCACATCAGAGGTGCTGCAACATGATCAGATAAAAAGTATTGTGACAGACTGATTCTCTGCACAGTTTGAGCAGGGTTAAGGTACCTAAACATAAGCATCTAGAAGACCCCACCAGGTCTTCAACTGCTGTTTTAAAAGAGTGTTTCCATTTGTGCAGTACAGCTGGCATCCCTGCTTGGAAGTGTCAGATGCCCAAGAGCATCAGAAATGGCACTAGACTCCAATGTATGGATATTTCAATTACAACACCACTAACAGAAGAAAAACTCCTAAATCTAATTGGGTTTGAACGAGAAGTATAGTTCACAATCCTCAGTGATCCATTAAAGTATCTGCTTCACAAAGCTAGGCTCCTTAAGCCCAAACTAATCTGCCTTAAACTTAGGCATTTAAGACGGGGTTAAGAACCTGTGTACCATGAATTCCTTCTGTAGTCAGTAAAAAGAGAGGTATATCTAAGAGTTTATCTAAAATCTGGCAGATTCTACATGGGATTATTCCAGGGTTTGCCAGCTATCTAATTGTTGGCCAGGGACTTTCTTTCCAGATGCTTATTTTGATCTACATTGGATGTATTTTGCCTTTGTGGCAGCTGTTCCCTGAAAGTAGAAGGTCTGGATGAGTCCAAGCTTGTGGATGAGTCCAAGCTTTTGAGTAACTTACCTGCAGCCAGCCGAGCTATGTCTGCCTTTGAAAATGTCTGAGTAGAAGCAGAGTCCCCCTCATTGTGTTTAGAGAAACAATATGGGTATCAGATACATTTCCAGCATTTGTCTACATGAAAGTCCCTGCTGCAGCTGATGAAATGTACACTCTAGTTAAGTCTCGTTACCCTTTTGTCATACAGATCAGGACTATATAGATTCAAACCAGCTCTGTTAGTGAAAGGGAGAGGGCGGGAGAGAAGAGGAAACCTAGCAGTGCGTGAAATGACATTTCAATGAGAAGTTTGCCATTCAGCTGACAGCTGAAATCTAAATTTCAGGAAGATGAGGAGTGTGGAGTCACCTGGGCAGACCTTATATGCTGCAAGGGCTTGAATTTTTGAGGAATGAACTGATGTGGACATTTGATAATGATAGCTTATGGGCCATCGGACCTAAGTGGTGGGAGGAATGGCCCAGCTAGGGGAATATCCATAGGTTGTTGCCATGCTTTGTTTTATGATATGAAAGCTGTTGAATGCATTCATGTAATAAATAAATAAATAAAGTGCATCACTGTCACCAAGGGCCCTTTCTGATATTTATCAGAGAGACATGCTGTGTTTTCCTTTTGAATTGCAATGCTTTTCACTGCTGACAGATTCATGTAGGAGACTCAAAATCTTCAAGGAGAATTGAATAGTTTTTTTCAGCAGAATTAAAACATAGTGAATGAAATATTTTTTGCTGACTTAGCAGCTTCAATAAACTGAGAAAGTTGGATATAGAAAGATCCAATGTGTCTTAGAACAAGTCTCATTTTCATGACATAAGAATCAAGATACATCGTCACCTCTCTTTTAATTGGAAAGGTGTCTTTTATGCCATTGAATAACTACTGAAATTGGTCTGACATTTACACCACTTTTTATACTGTTCTCTTGGGTCTTACTACTGATCACTTTAAATTGCAGAGAATGGTCATAGGTCATCATGTTTTTTCATCTGGGGCATGGTCCAATCTCTAGTTTCAGATTATATTATTTTAAGAACCAGATCCTGAAAAATTACAAATTTCCTCTGACATGTTATGCTGCCTATAGATATGTAAATAGCGAGGCAGTGGACTGTGCTCAGGA
Source organism: Pelecanoides urinatrix (assembly GCA_013400755.1). Lineage (NCBI taxonomy): Eukaryota > Metazoa > Chordata > Aves > Procellariiformes > Procellariidae > Pelecanoides > Pelecanoides urinatrix. The sequence continues at coordinate 56,707 of VZTQ01007789.1, read as the reverse complement.
CTGTGTAGCATTGTTTAAGAACTTAGGCACAGTAGGCACAGTAAGTTAGTTCCTGTTAGTTACTTCATGTAGCTCTTCAACACAACTCTACACCAGCTTTCCACCAGCAGTCTGTATTCCTCAGCTTTGTCTGTAGACTTTCCTGCCCCTTGTTAGTGCCAAAAAATTGTTGGCAAAGAAAAAGAAGAAGAGGTGAGAGAGTTGAGCTATTCAAGCATGAGTGAAAGAATAGAAGCTAAAAGATGGGACTTGTACTGAGCATTTTCAGATCAGCCAGAAATTTTCCTTAAAGGAGACAGAATGAAAACAGATGGGAATATTCAATGTTAAAGAATTTGGAGAAGAGATCCTTAATCTGTTTCATCACTACTTTGAAACCTGATGTTGTACAACTCTGAGCAAGTTGCTCGTTCTTTCCTTTCTCTCTTTTTTCAGTCTCATTTGCCTTGTTTTGTCTCTGTGTTTTGAAAGCTCTTACAGGAGATTTTAGCATAGTTATAACTGTTAAATACATTTTTTGATCTGAAATAAACAAAGGACATGAAAGTCTCAGAGACTCAGATCTATCCTCATGGCTCTGAGAGCCCTCCACCCAAAGGTGACAGAATGAGGTGTAATGCCCCATCAGCTGCTTCCAGCATAACTATAGGATAAGAAGTGAAGTTAAGTATGCATTTCTGAATTAACTTTCAGATGTGGTTTCAATTCCCAGGCACTGGAACAGGCTGCCCAGGGAAGTGGTTGAGTCACCATCCCTGGAGGTATTTAAAAGACGTGTAGATGAGGCGCTTAGGGACATGGTTTAGTGGTGGACTTGGCAGTATTAGGTTTACAGTTGATGATCTTAAGGTTTCTTTTCAAACCTAAATGATTCTATGATTCTATGATTCCATGATCAATCACAGACTTTTTGTAGGACTGGGAAAGCAATTTAATATCAGGAAGCCTCAGTTGACCAATATTAATCTATGCGATGATGTTCTCCTGTGTTGCAGGAATGTTACTGTAGCCAGAAACTATCACTGTTTATAGTGATAGGTAGTTTAAATAATACGGGTTATATTCATCCTGTAGACCTCAATCAAGTTAGGATGGGTTAAACCCTAAGCCTGGTAAGGCTCTTTCTTCAGAGAATAATTTACTAGTTGTAGCATCAAATGAAAACCTGAAACATTGTTTTCAACTGAAATCCAAATAATTTTGAAAAGTTAAAAGTGTTTAATCTGTGTTTTTCTTCCTCAAGTTTTCCATAAAAAACTGCACATTTCAAAGAAAAAAAATCTTTATTCAAAAGATAATCTATGTATTAGTTAAAGTTATTGCTCATCACTAAGTAATCTTCTCACTTCTTTGCAGTTGCTGAGCTCCTGGCTTCTCTCTTCCTTTCCAGTTCCATATGTGTAGTCATTTGCATTGAGTTTGTATGATGCAGAGAGCTCATGTCATCTTCGCAACTGTTTTAGGGCTTCACTTAGGTCATTCTCTTCCTTATCAACATTATTATTTTTTATCAAAATTAACAGTACTAACGGAAAGTGTTATTTTTTCCCCCCTCTTTCAGGTAAACAAAGGAGAACTTGAACCTGCTATTTTTTCTTGCTTCCTGGAGCAAAACTTAGGTTCAAGCAGGTGGCATTTTTTACATTTGGAGAGGCTCAACCTCTGCAAGCAATGGTTCCAGACAGACTGGGAGGGGGTAAGGGTGGAAAACAGGACTGTGTTGCAAGAGCTGATTTCCATCCTTGAATAGGGTGATATCAGACTATTATTTACCCTCTCTGTGTCTCAGTTTTCAGAACTATAAAATTCAGTAAGAAACTGTGATTAGCTCTTCTTTACTTCCTTCAGACAAAACCTCTTTCCTCTTTGCTCTTTCTTTTAAATGATCTGGGTTAAAAGAGGTCAGGCAGAACTTTTCTGCTTTGCACTGCCTTAGGACAGGAGGAGGCTTCAAGCAGCGACCATGGGACCCTTTTGTGGTGGGTCGGTATGCTCAAATCCAACAGTCTCCTGCTCTGATAAACACACTGGTCATTTACATGCAAGCACCAGTCTGGCTCTCATTTAAAATCCTCTGAAGAAGTTTCTAAGCTTTATTTGCTGTAAAACAGAAACTCTTCTCTCACTGCTCCTTCTGCCTCTAGCTGGCTAGTAGACTACTGATTACTTGTCTTTAACCATGATGTGAACTATGCCAGCCAGAACACATGTTATTTAAATCCCGTTTGCATTAAGCTAATGGCAAAGTGTTGACAACATTAAGGAGGAAGAAAAACAGAGAGAGAGAACTTAAAAAATGAAATCTCCCATCAGAAGGCAATTAACCTGCTGCTTACCTTCTCTTTATGGACTGTCAGAAGGAAACTTTTGTGTATTTATGTCATAAAAAGATAACTCTTTTTTCCTTCTTCATTGTCATAAACCGAGATCCAAACAGATTCCTGGTGATACTCAGTTATTGAGTTCACTCTCATTTTAAAAAATACCTGGCCTGCAGATCACTGGAAATTGGGGTAGTATTCCAAGGAAATATCACAACAGGCTTGTGTTAATTCCGTATTTTCCCTTGACATTTGTTGTTGGGGGAGGATACTGTGGTAGATACAGTGTCAGGTTGACATTTCCCAGCTGCTGCTATGTTCCTGTGAATTAGGGGAGCTTTCACTGGAAGGACAGGAGCACACTGATTTTGCTTTACATGACTACATCTCCTGGCAGTGGTTGGCTGCAGGAATAGTCCCATATAAGTTTTGATTTCTAATAGAGGTAGCATATTATAGGAAGACCTACAGATGTCGTCTATCTGGACCTCTATAAGACCATTGACACGGTCCCCCACAACATCCTTCTCTCTAACTTGTAGAGAGATGGATTTGATGGACTGTCCGGTGGGTGAGGAATTGGTTGGATGGTCACATCCAGATGGTAGTGGTCAACAGCTTAATGTCCAGATGGAGATCAGTGACAAGTGGTATCCCACAGGGGCTTGTACTGGGACCTGTACTCTTTAATATCTTCATCAATGACATAGACAATGGGATCAAGAGCACCCTCAGCAAGTTTGCAGATGACACCAAGTAGATGCCCCATCGCTGGAAACATTCAAGGTCAGGTTGGACGGGGCTCTAAGCAACCTGATGTAGTTGAAGATGTCCCTGCCCACAGCAGGGGGGTTGGACTAGATGACCTTTAAAAGGTCCCTTCCAATCCAAACTATTCTATGATTCTATGATTATGGTTAGATACCAAGGAAATGGTTCTGCAGGATCAAAATCTCATCTTTCCTACTCAGTGGTGTGGAAGGAGTGCCAAATATGGACATATGTTCTCTTTTTAGTTGAAATGATGAGACTGCAGAAAGGTAGCTGAAGAGAGCAAAGCAGATCAAGGCTGGTCTTTATATTGAGGAATCTTTTGGATACATGAATTCATTTTTCTTATTCCACTGTTTCTGATGCCTTCTGAGTTTTTAAAAGTGTAAAGAGTCAAGACAGTTAAAAAAAGGAAATACAGCAAAATAAACTAAAGATTCCTTCGTTTTTGTATGACATTATTTCCTGGGTCCAGGTGAAGTCAAACACAGAACAGAAATGTCGCCTCTTTTCCTGAGGGTCTCCAATGGAACTATAAGAAAAGACATTATAAACAAATGCAATGATAGGAAAATACAGAAGGAAAGCATGACAGAATTGACTAGTGGGTTCAGGAACTCAGGGTAGCAACATCTTCACACCCCCATACATTTTATTTATTATTTTGCAAAGCAGTTTTCCCTAAAAATGTATACCTATAGAGGAAAAGTAATTTTCAAGATCCTTTTTTATAATAAAGCTACCACATATAAGCTCACAAAACCTGAGAGCTCCTCTGGCTCCGCTACTGATGAGCCTATGAAACTGAGGAAATCACTTAGCTTCATTTGCCTCCATTTCAGCTTGCACCAGTGGTCTGTTCCGGATAATTCTAGTATTTGCCTCTTGGTCAAAGTGTATCTCACCTACCTCCTGGTATGCTACGTGTCTGTGTGGCACATAGGATGGTTGTGTCCCAGTCCTTTGCTGTCATTGCATGCTAATAACAAAAATAATAAATCACGTTAAGAACAACTTGTAGCAAAAGTAAAACGAAATTTTTGTAAACCACAATACCATTTTCTGGGCTACAGATACTGAACTGGATTTTGACAGACAAAAATCAAAATAATGCTATTGGTTCTAACAAAGCTGCACCAGTTTACATTACATAATATGTAAGCTTACTCACTTAAAAAAGTCTTGAGCACGCAACTTTGGCAACTATAAATTTTTTTCTCATTTTTCCTCAAAAGAACTAGAAGAAAATTTACTGTCTACCAAGAGGAGATCTAACATATTAAATTAGATCATGGACCAACTATATTAGATCAACATCTGTGCTCCCAGAAGAGGCTTGCTACTGGCAATAATACAACCTGACAGCTTTAGGATCAATCATCTTATTAAAACTTTCTTCTCTTTTTCCCCTCTCTCTCTCTCTTTCCTTGAAGGAACTTGGCAAAGTTTGTTTGTTTGTTTGTTTGTTTTTTTCTACTTCAGAAGTTCTCTCATTAATACTTCCATAAGAAATAGATTTGCCTCCAGTAGCTTACATTAATCTGGGACACAATAACGAATAAATATTTGGAATAAATAACGCATAATGTCTAAGTCTGATAATTATACTAATGATGACTGACATCCTCCTAGCACCTTCCAACCCTAAATCCCAAGGCATTTAATTGAAATACTACACCTTTGGGGGCTGGGGGAGGAGATGGGGAAAGATCCGGAGCTGTAGTAAGTTGTCAAAGTTTCTCTGAGGTTGCTTGGGCCTCTTTACCATGCATGAAGTCTGCTTTTGTTCACAGGACCCTCACTATTAGCTATAAAGTAGGATGCTTTTTATTATAAAAATGGTTCCCTAAAAATATTTTTTATGTTGGTCGTTTACTGTGCAAAGAGATGTAAAAGGCCAACACTTGGGAGAACTAGCAGGGCGGTAGGATGGTACACCACCTCTTGGAGAAGACTATGCCATTGTGACCCCCATTTACTGCAAGGGCAGAGACAGGTGGGGGACTAACAGAGAGCAGCCCCAGGGAAGGCAGCAGCTGTGTCGAAGCATGGGATAGTGCTTTGGGATTGCATCCATCCCACTTTGCTTCTGTGCTGAAGAAAAGGGGGTAGGCAACAAAAAGCAGATGTCTAGGATGAGGACCAGCAAATGAGACTGACAAGATGCTGCTGAGCTCTCAGGGTTGGGTGGAAGGGACAGCACACTCCTGGAGAGTCCACTAGCTCTGGCACGTTAATGAAGATGTGTTGCACCATTCAACCTCGTGCTCCTTCACATCAGGGAGCAGTTCTTGCCATTGATGTCAATGGTCATGGGAGACAGGATTCAAACCTGGGTCTTTTCTAATCAGCTTCCCCTGGACTTGATGTTCTCCAAATCCAAAGTGAAGGTGAGGGATAAAGGCATGAAGGAGTTGCAAACTGAGACATGACCCAGAGGATGCAATTTCATAAAAGCCAGCATTGAAAAGAAGCTGCTGTTTTTTGGTCAGTATGCCTAGGGTTATTTGAAGGACATTTCCAAAAGCAGTGGACCATTTTTCTGCCAAAGCACCACTTTGAGATCTGGCAGTGAAGGAAAAGCTGTTTCATTTTTCCCTTTGAGGAATGACTGCCTAGAGGCCACATCATTGCTCCAAAATTCACCCCCCTTGGAGAAATCAGGGTACCAGAACATCTAGGCTCCACCTCTTGATGTAAAGCTCCTTCACTGTGGGTTGTTGGTTTTCTGTTTTTTTTTTTTTTTTGTGCTGGCAGCCCTCACAAGTAAACACATTCTATATAAAGCTGGCAGGTGTTATAGTGGCTAGTGGTTAGAGTAACACCTGGACATCCCTTTCACATTGGCCTGTTCAGCGCTGTAAAGTTTGTTGACCTTCTACAATTACCATGGAAAGGATTGTGCCTTAGGTGGCAGGGACATGACAACTATTTTAAAAGTCTGCTTTGTCCCCGTTTTCATTCTAATGGAAGTTGAAAAGCTCCCAGATATTATACACTAGAGCCATGTGTTCTGGAGCAGATCTATACAAGAGGGGCACAGCAGGGACTTCTTCAGGAAGGTACACAGATTTATCCGCAGGGTCATAGCCTTTGACGAGCCATATACATTCCCCATTTCATAAATGTTTCAGTGGGACTATTCACAAGAGAAAAGATAATACAACGATTTGCCTGTGTAAGCACGGCAGACAGAAACACAATGTGCAGCTGGAGAGTGATAAGGGAGATTGATTTCTTTTTCCTATTTCTCTTCACTTTATTTCTCCTGGATGGCAGCAGCAGTTCTGTTCATCGATACATTGCCTCTTTCTCCTCCCAGATGGGGACAAATTTTCAAACAAGCTTGAGCCTGCTGCACTTAGATATATTGAATAATCTGGCTCTTGAAAAGAGAACTGACTTTTCATGAAAATCTGCTCTATGTTGGTCAAGTTATTGGAATATTTTCCATTTTTCTTCATACTCTTCACCAAGCTATAAGACTAAGAACATTGCTTTCTCATGGAACTGTCCCATTGAGCTGGTGATTTGCAGAGATATGTGTCACCTAAACCATTTTTTTTTCCACTGGCTCTTATTGCATTAAACACTTAACCACTTGCAAAATTTCTGTGCAATCTCTGCTTGTGTTTACACTGCAGATGAAGCAATGTCAACACAAGCATGATAAATTGGAGGTTTCTTCTGGAGCGCTGCATACACACAAAAAACCATGTCATTAGCAAGATGATAAACAAAACAAACCCCACAGCAGTCCCCATGAATGTGTCAGTAAATTGCTTCAGGGTGAGAAAACACTCTCTGCATCAACTTCAGGATATCAGGGAGAGTGGGGAGGTGCTGCCGGGCTGGGAGCATCTTCTGGGATGTGTGTTGCCTCTGCGAGAGGAGGCTGCAGGTGGAAATCTTCCCCAAAGCGTAGGTCCTGCTGGCCCCTGTCTGGTTGCTGCTGGGCTCCTGCAGCTCTCCAGGATTTGGGGCTTTGCCTGAAAACCGATCCTGTGAAATTACTCAAGAGGAAGCAGTTGGAGGTAATGCATTCTGCCACATGTGACCACACTCTGAGGACTGCCTGTGTCCCTCTCCAATTTAACCACAAGTTTTGAAATTTGGTTCTCTTGGGTGTAAGAAACAGCTGTAAATAATAGTTTCAATGCTGTTTATCTTTCTACAATCAATTTGGTGAGAAGGGCTTAGGAAACACACACAAGCAAGTTCCATTAGGAAGTATGATTTTTCCCTATGACTTTTTCCTTCTAATTTTTGACCATAATTGAAAATGTTAACATATTTAGTATTCTGCATCCCTCCCACAATTTTTCCTATTGAGCACAACAGAAAGAGTGATATCTATGGGATTCAGCTGTTTTCTTTTTGTTTCCTCCACTTATGTATATATTTAGCTGCCTTAACTTTGTAAAAGGTAAGGCAAAGTAATTTTCTCTTTGTTGTCAAGGTGGGCTAAGATACATCTTGATTTTTTTGAATATGTATTTTTACATTAGCTTTGTCTGAGACTGTAACTCTATTGATTTCAAAGTTGTAAATCTAAACAAAATGAAATACAAGAAAAGAGAGGAAAAAACCAGTTATGGGGCTCATTCATAAAGCAGAATTTGGAGGCTGAAAGTGGTGGAAGGAAAAATATTGAGGAGCACATATTTAAAAAAGGAAAGGAAAAGAGGAAAAGCAAATTATGTGTTAAACCTCATGAGACAAAAATAACACAGTATTGGTAGGTTATAAGTATATTTCTTTTAGAGGGATTTTGGAAGGATTGAGGTTGGGCTGTTTGATGAATAATTTTCTCTGTGGCTTATCAGGTTATTTCATAGGCTAACTTTAGACAGTGTAATGTTCACATCCTCTAGAATCAGGGAAGTCTAGGCTGTCTTCACTCATCCTTATCACTTGCTGATTTAAATTGTTTTATTAGGAAAATTCAATGAAAATAAAAAAAAGGTACACTGCTTTCCAAAGAAAATTTTTCTTCATAAGAACTTGAATAAATTTGCCACCACTAACAAGTTTAAATGTTTTATGTTACACATTATTTCTGAACCAATATAGCAAGGTAGAAACATTGCCTTTTCTGAAAAGATCATCCACAATTGTCTTCTTACAGAAACTTTTTTTCCTCCCCCCTGATGCATGTTGGGATAAAGCTGGCTCTTTAAATTTGTAAAAAGTTACAGATGTGGGTTGTGGGTGTTTTTTTTGTTTTTTTTTTTTTTTTTTTTTTTTGTAGTAGCTGTATCACTGTGACTTGTTGCTGTCTGCCTGCTTTTGCCTAGTGAGTATTCTGTTTTATTTTATGTTTGGGTTTTTTCCTTCATGGTGCTTGGGTGTTTTTTTTTTTATTGTCCCAGAATATATGCATATCTGACTGAGATTTTTGTTGGATTAAATAAGTAACTGTTTGAAGTATACTAGTTTACAAAAGAAGCCTAAATCTTTCATCAAGAGTGAGAAAACTTTTTTTTTTTTTTAAAACATTAAAGGCAGTTAGTACTTAAATATCTTGTGTAGTACAGTTTCTTTAAACAAGGCCCTGAAATAAAAATCATGGATTCAGGAAATGGATGTTGGAGTTGTAAAACAACCCTGCAAAAGTTGAATTGTTTGTCTTGATAGGTGTGTTTCAGACATACCTATGCTTCTTAGGTAGTGTTTTATATGGATGTATACAGTTTCAAAGACTTCCTCTGTATTTTTAAGCTTCAGATGCTTTGAAGATGTTTTTTATACTATGCAATCCTATATTTGTGGTACTGTCTGTTCAGTCTTTCCTGAACTAGATATTTTTCATTCTTTTTCCACTTATTTTGGTCTCTTTCTTTAATTCAGATTCACAAAAGTTCATAGTTCATGCTGCTTATACTTCAAGTCTCTTTTTCTCTCTTTGATTTTTTTTTTTTTTTAAAGCTTCTATGTATATAGTCCTGTGTTGTGGGTGGGTCTCAACTAATGAGCAACCTGAAAATCTGAGTTCTTAGTTATAAATATTGTTACTTTTCAGATGATAGTTTTTCCTTCTTTCATTTTTCTTTTCTAAATAGGATCAAGTATGACTGGGACAGTGATCAAACTATTCTTTCCTATAAAAATATTTGGGTGGGTCATATGGGCTTCTCAGAGGTTAATAAATTACATAACTGGAATGAATTGCAAAAAGCAAAGAAGTCTCTACAGTTGTAACCTCATACTGGAGATGTTCAGTACTTTGTACCACTTAGCTTCTTGTTTACTATATCATTTTTATTAAATCTAATGATTTTCAGGCATACAATTAGTTTCTGCACATAAGAAAATAACTGTTTCTTCAATTCTATATTTTAAAATAAATACCACCAAGACTCATTTTTGTCTCAGAACTAACTGTTCATGTAAGTTTGATGCTTTCTGACTCTTACTGCTGGTAGTGTATTTATGTCACAAATAAAGAATTACAAAATGAGGGTTTAGACAGAGCTATCTCTGCCAGATAAATCAATTCCACAATGTTTTATGTTCCCTGTGTGGGTAATATTTCAGTGTCATTCTTTTTCATTTTTTGTCAAGGATTACATTTTGTGTTTGCATTTGGTATGATGTCGGATATTCACACCATTGCACTCTACTTCCCACTCCCCTCCCAAAAATATGGTAGGATTTTTACAGTGATTTATTTAGCAGTTCACTGGGAATCTGACTCTTTAATTTTATTGCTTGCTTTTCTTTCAGTTTTGTAAACTTAGTATTGCTTGAATAGAGAGAAGGTTTTGGGCATTTAACATACAGAAAACTGTGCTTAAAATATCATTGCCATTGTAACAAACCAATAAACCCTGAAGAATTCATTTGAGAGGCTGAAATTATGTCCTTAATTTACATGCTTTTCCTTCTCCTTGTTAAGAAGAGTGGTGATGAAGTGTCATCCTTAACTTTGAATTGCCCAGCATCTGTTGGTTTGTGGCACAGCCCAACACTAACATTATTTAAATGTATTTTTGTACATCTGAATATTAAATGGTGTCCTGAGGATTCAATCCAACAGAGAGGGCTGTGGTAGTTACAAGGTTATAATTTCTCTTGTGCTTATTTTGTGTTCAATCATCTATCTAACCAGTTCAGCTTATTTAAAAATAAAAGAAAAAAAAGGGGGGGGGAAGGGAATCCAGATTATATTTGTTGAAATATTATGGAGGTAGGGTTACCAATCTGTTTCTTTCCTTTAAACTTTCAAGTTAATTCCCCAGAGCAAGGATACTTTAAATTTCTAACAGCACTTCATGTCAGGTCTACAAGTCAGAGGGAATTCATCTGTTCTTAGATTTGTTTTAGTTTTCCTTACAAAATGAACAGCAAAACCATATATAATATATACAGAACATATGTCAGCTGAGAAACACTGGAAGCTGAAATCGGTTTCTATCCAAAGAAAAAGGTGGAACTAATTTGAGAAGAAACCCACTAAATATCATCTAAGCCTGCAAATGGTGGCAGACTGCCTCTGCGTTAAGATTATTGGTTCAAGTGCTGCCATGACTTTGTATGGTGCTCACACAGGTTTAAATGGTGATAAATTCAGTAACTCTGTTTTAAATGGACATATTGGATTGCTAAAATTTAGATTAAAATTAGTATTAAAGAATAGGGCTTATGAGAATGTGGGGTTTGGTTCATTTTTTAGGATTCACAGAGGTCACTTTTCAGAAGAACCCAGAGAGCTTATTTAGGTGTCTTTTTTTTTTTTCTTTTTTTTTTGAGGAAAAACTTTTCTGTTTTCAGCTATATAAGCTGCTTTAATAAAATGTGAGTAAACTCTATGTAAAACTTAAGATTTTGTTTTATCCTTAGATTTCACATCTGTGACACTGCTTAAGATTTTTTGATTTTAAAAAGAGACTTAGAATCACAGATGCTTTGAAAATATTGTTTCGTTTTCCACACGGGAATTTTTCTTTTTCTTTAAAAGACAGATAAATTTTGTATAACACTTCAGGCATTTGGGCTTAGGAAAAAATGAATGCTCATACAATGTTGAAAGCAGTAAAAAAATTGGAGTTTTTCACTGCAAGTATTGCTTCTTTTGCATGTTTTTTCATTCTTGCTCACTAGGTAACATCAGCTGGCTTGTTTCCAGGGCAAGTTCTAGTTTTCTAGTTGTCAAGGGGAAGAATATACCTTGCTAAGGCAAAGAAATAAGAGCAATCACATTCTTTCTTCACATTCTCTGCACTTATTCATGTCTCTTCCTCCTAATTTTTCATCTTTCATATGCGGCCTGGAGCAGATTCTCATCTATTTACAATAATGGGAAAAATATTGAAAAATAGTAGGTCCTTTCCAAGCTCCATTAGCTAAGCAATATGATGCGTGTTGATGAAGGGTGCTGACAGCCTCTCGTAACTCAGATCTGGAGAATGGTTCCATAAGCAATGTCAGCTCCATGGCTCAAAGATCACCCTTAATGCTACCACTTGAGAAGGGCACATGAGGGACACCTTCAACTGGACTAACATTGACATGAAACCTGCAAGGAGCTTGATTCCATACCTCTCTCTCTTGTGCTGATTTCTTGTTTGAGTGATGCCATTGTCTTTGCAGAGAGCGCCTTGGGACCCCCAAGTACCATATTATCTTTAGGCTACTTTGATATTTCTAAGCAGCAAGGACATATGAGCAAATCATAGTAAATTGTGGAACTGCTTCAAAATGACACCTGCAGTCTCTTGAATCATCACTGATGTACTCTTGTTTGCAGATACTGTTAGCTCACCCCACATTGCTTTGTTAGACTCAATTTCTTTATGATTAGTGTTTTGGCTGGTCTTGAGGAACCTCTTTGTGAGACCCATCTGAGGCCTGTTTATTGCTGATGGTGTTCAAGGCTGTATCACTGCATATAAACATATGCTTGGCTGAAAAATATAAATCACTTAAAAGATGAAGTAGAAGAGCTGCAAGTGGAACGTGCTTGCCTAGAATTATGTAAGGGCAAACTGATGAGAATCATTATGGCACACAAGTACCTACACATAACCAAATGTGAAAATAAGCTCTGGTTTCCAACACATCTTCATCCAGAAGAAATAGAGAAACAGACTTGAACAACAGCATTTTTCATCCTACTTTATGTTCTTGCTTTCCAAGGTGTTATTCTAATATGTGAAAATGGTGTTCATAGCATAACTGTCAAAACATCAAGGAACCACATCCAGGCAGTTGCTGAACACCTGCAAATCCCCTGAAGTTGGTGGAAGATGCAGCTGCCAAGCTGTAGCTCAGCTCCTTGAAGGGACTGACTACAGTGAGTAATAACAAAAGCAACAACAAAAGCAATTAAAGGTCAGAACTACCTTGCAATGTCTATTTTAGGGAGATAGGTTATGTGTCCTAGAAAATCAAGCTCCATTTCTTTACTGGAAATAAAATGAAACTATTTAACTGTTGCACACCAGTGACTATTCTGGTTGGTAACCAAAGCCTATATAAGTTTTCTGCTTTTTTTTGATTCATGGAACTGTTGGTGGTGTTGCCTCAATAACAGTTATGCGAGTTTTAAGAGCCTGACAGAAACACTAACAAACACTTTTTTTTAGAGGGTTTGGAAGGATCGTGCACAACTGTTAAATAAAAAGTAGGATCACTGAAAGAAATTAAATTGCCATTCCTGATGCCAACAGGGGACTGTAGTCAATGTTGACTCTGAAAACCTGGGTCCTAAAGTAAGACCACTGCATCTACAGGGGATTAACAAGTATGCACCGAATTGAGATAATGAGTTTATGATTAAAAAAAATAAAAATCACCTTCCCTCAAGAAGGAGTTGCATGAGGTTCTTGAGGAACCCAGTGAAAGGCAAGCTGTGTGTAGCCTCTTAAGGTCTCACTGTTGATCTCTACCTCTATTTGCCTCAGTGCATTACAGACAAGTATGTATTTACAATATTTTGTAGTCTGCCTGCAGTGAGCTGCTCTTTCTCCAAGACTAAGTAGAGAAAATTATTCTGCAGGCTTCCAGTTCTTATTCAATAAAATATCTTACAGAGGAAAAGGCTGCTTGATTCTTCCATAACTGTTTTATGTATAGATATGTTGACCAGTTGATAGATTACGTTCACTTCAGATCTTATTCATTTGCACTTTAAGTAAATGCCATGTTGTTTTTAGCCATTTTTGTCTTTTGGAAAGATATAAGTGGTGATTTTCAAGAAAACATAGATGTTTCTGTCTCTGGTCACTTTGCAAGCCTTTCAGTGGGACTTCTGCTTCTCATTCACACAGAAAGTCTTGGTTGTGAAATACCTGTATGGGATGCCCTTTTGGACTTCTCCTGTGGGGCAAAGGAGGACTGCATGAGTCATATTCTAGCTTCATTCATGAAGTTCTCCAAAGAATTTCAATTTTACAATGGCTTTGTGTAACTCTTCATATGTTTTCTTATAATGTTTTATTCTACTAGTTTTAAGACCACCCTGCATAGAACAAAAAAATACTGCATCGGTTATTTTATTGATGGATGCTGTGGACCTGCTGGGAACTTGGAAAATAGAATTGATCTTTTGACTAACTTTCCCTTTGTATCCGTCTTTAAGACTAACCTCATAAAGTAGGCAGCTTCAGTAGCAGTGCATGAGCTTCAAACAGATGGAATCATCTTTGTGTTACATTTTCTTCGAACTGTCATCATGTCCTTGTCTCCTTTGTGGGTTTTTTGTTGGTGTTATTTTTTGTTTTCTTTTTTCCTTCTCCTTGATTCTTTTTTCTGTCTCAGGCCTTTCATATTCTTCAACTTTGAGTTAAAATGACCTGTGTGTAGTTAGCAATGTAAACACAGAATTTCATTTATATTTGGCACTTGATCAACAGGGAGCAAAGCCCAGTGTCAAATTAACAATACTTTGTTGTAGAACAGCACAGGAAAAGACAAAGTGTATTTTCTTTAAGCTTGTGTGTGAATATTCTGTCCAGATGTGCCTGAAACTGTATGTATAATGTGTGTTTGGTCGGCAGGTTGCCTTTATTTTGTTATAAATATGCCTTTTTCTTTTTTTTTTTTCTTTTCTAAAGTAACATTAAGGGCTAGGAGCATCACCCTCAGAACAAAAGAAACAGTCAGTGTTTGGTGGTTGGTTTAACATCCTCTTTCCATTATGGCCTGAGCCTATCCTACACAAAATACCTGGTCTGGGTATTGCCTTGTATTGAGGATAGACATGACTCTAGTAGAGCTGCATGCCTTTTTCGACTGCAATCTGGCTGCTTTCTCTTGTCGTTAACTGACTTTGGACCCCAGACTAAAGATTGGAAACATATGTCACATCCTTGTGTTCAAAATACAGCATATGTGCATGCACACACACAAACAGACAGATCTTGCTGTTCTTTTCCAATTCCTTTCCTAGATCTCTGGAAAGGGTCAACAAAGTTGAAGCATAGATTAAACAAGCTATTAACCAACTGGAGAACAAGTCTGATGAGGAGTGGCTGAGGGAACTGGGACTGTTTAGCTTGGAGAAGAGGAGGCTCAGGGGAGACCTCATCGCGCTCTACAACTACCTGAAAGGAGGTTGTAGCGAGGTGGGGGTCGGTCTTGTCTCCCATGTAACTAGGGATAGGATGAGAGGAAATGGCCTCAAATTGTGCCAAGGGAGGTTTAGACTGGATATTAGGAAAAAATTCTTTACTGAAAGAGTGCTTAAACATTGGAACAGGCTGCCCAGGGAATTGGTTGAGTCACCAACCCTGGAAGTATTTAAAAAACGTGTAGATGAGGCGCTTAGGGACACGGTTTAGTGGGCATGGTGGTGTTGGGTTGATGGTTGGTCTCGATGATCTTAGAGGTCTTTTCCAACCTTAATGATTCCATGATTCTATGATTTAAAGGCTAAAAAGTGTTCTTTTCCTAAAGACAAACTATTCAGAGCCAGTAAGATACTTATAAGGACTTGTCTAGAATTAATAAGTTAAAGAAAATAATGTTGTTTTTAGTTACTTTCAAGGTTGGAGGAGAAATTTTGTTACTGCCTAATATGATCTCTGGTTTTTACCCTGTAACTTCTATTTCAGTTATGCCATATATTTTAGACAGCTTTTAGCCTTGATTCAACAGACACAGATAATTACCACATGTATTAGTAGTTTCTCCTAATGGCTGAACACTTTGCTGTTAACAGTGTGTTTTGTAACTTTACTGTGGTTTTTTTTTTTTCTTTTTTGTCTGCTTTAAGTTTCTAGTCATTGGCTCTCATTATCTTAAAAACTTGACCTGTCTGTTGTGGGTAAGTTGCTTTATAACACTATATTGGTTAAATGATATTGAGAGGCTTTCTTTGTTTCTGCTGCTNTGTTTGGTCGGCAGGTTGCCTTTATTTTGTTATAAATATGCCTTTTTCTTTTTTTTTTTTCTTTTCTAAAGTAACATTAAGGGCTAGGAGCATCACCCTCAGAACAAAAGAAACAGTCAGTGTTTGGTGGTTGGTTTAACATCCTCTTTCCATTATGGCCTGAGCCTATCCTACACAAAATACCTGGTCTGGGTATTGCCTTGTATTGAGGATAGACATGACTCTAGTAGAGCTGCTGCTGTTAGTGGACTGCAATCTGGCTGCTTTCTCTTGTCGTTAACTGACTTTGGACCCCAGACTAAAGATTGGAAACATATGTCACATCCTTGTGTTCAAAATACAGCATATGTGCATGCACACACACAAACAGACAGATCTTGCTGTTCTTTTCCAATTCCTTTCCTAGATCTCTGGAAAGGGTCAACAAAGTTGAAGCATAGATTAAACAAGCTATTAACCAACTGGAGAACAAGTCTGATGAGGAGTGGCTGAGGGAACTGGGACTGTTTAGCTTGGAGAAGAGGAGGCTCAGGGGAGACCTCATCGCGCTCTACAACTACCTGAAAGGAGGTTGTAGCGAGGTGGGGGTCGGTCTTGTCTCCCATGTAACTAGGGATAGGATGAGAGGAAATGGCCTCAAATTGTGCCAAGGGAGGTTTAGACTGGATATTAGGAAAAAATTCTTTACTGAAAGAGTGCTTAAACATTGGAACAGGCTGCCCAGGGAATTGGTTGAGTCACCAACCCTGGAAGTATTTAAAAAACGTGTAGATGAGGCGCTTAGGGACACGGTTTAGTGGGCATGGTGGTGTTGGGTTGATGGTTGGACTCGATGATCTTAGAGGTCTTTTCCAACCTTAATGATTCCATGATTCTATGATTTAAAGGCTAAAAAGTGTTCTTTTCCTAAAGACAAACTATTCAGAGCCAGTAAGATACTTATAAGGACTTGTCTAGAATTAATAAGTTAAAGAAAATAATGTTGTTTTTAGTTACTTTCAAGGTTGGAGGAGAAATTTTGTTACTGCCTAATATGATCTCTGGTTTTTACCCTGTAACTTCTATTTCAGTTATGCCATATATTTTAGACAGCTTTTAGCCTTGATTCAACAGACACAGATAATTACCACATGTATTAGTAGTTTCTCCTAATGGCTGAACACTTTGCTGTTAACAGTGTGTTTTGTAACTTTACTGTGGTTTTTTTTTTTTCTTTTTTGTCTGCTTTAAGTTTCTAGTCATTGGCTCTCATTATCTTAAAAACTTGACCTGTCTGTTGTGGGTAAGTTGCTTTATAACACTATATTGGTTAAATGATATCGAGAGGCTTTCTTTGTTTCTGCTGCTTTACACAAGAGTTGGCTTGTCCTTTAACAGCTCTCACAGCCTTTCTGTGATGCTCTTCCAGCCTTGAGACCCAGCATGGTTCCACAATAGCCCTAGGCAGGACCACAGGCCTTTCTTCTGCTCCCCAGTGTACTTGTCATGATATCATGCCAACCCATTTATTTATAGCATTATGCTGTGGGATTGTTGGGGTTTTGTTGTTGTTGTTGTTTTTTTCCACCAGACCTTACTCAGATAACTAGTTGCCTCTGGGATTCTGATAAGTGTTGTGCTGTTTTGGGGTTCACCATGCTTTAATAGGTCATGTGAAAATACGTGTTTGAAGAAGCAAAAAAACGGTGATGAGAGTCCCCTTTTCCCTAAATGTAAAATGAGGATTAATGGAATTGGTGAAACACTCAGATTTCTGCATAAGCACTATGTTATCCCAAGGCTCTGTAACGCTCTTCTTCTCTTTTGAGCCTTCCACCACAATCGTATTTTCAGATACGATTCTTTAAAAATATAATTATCCAAATACTCACCTTAGGGTAAGCTGACCCAGTGGTTCCGTCTGTTCAAAACTATTAAATCTCTGCTAACATGTCCATTAGAAACAAATGAAGTAATGATGTGGATGAAACTAAACCAAAGCACACAATTAATTAGATCTCATTTTCTGTTGTGATGGATTCCTGGAGCTCTATGGGCACTGACCAAAGATACATTTGCTTTTCTTGTGTAGGGTAATTGGATTGCTAGGTAGCATGAGTCTTTAATCTTTGCTGATAGAGTGAGATAAATGTCTGCTAAATACACTGAGCAAACAAGAGTAGCTTAAGAAAAGTGACAAAAAAGGTGTCGTGAATATAGAGGCTTAAGCAATATTTCTTCTGGTGATGGAGAGGAAAAAGCTGTTCTGTTGTCACTTGGCTGGTTAAACATACTGTGAGAACAGGGGTAGCTGCTTCTCTGCACACTTAATATTGTCTCCCTGTATGCACTGAATTTTGAAATGGGGTGTTTCCTTTATGTGTCTGCATAAGTGTCTTTGATTTTCAGGGAATGACTGTGTGAAAATACTCAGAAATTTTTTCTCTGTGAGGAATTCTGAAATATAGATTAGAAAAATTGAGGTATTGGTAGTCATTTCTAGGGTTGAAAATAGACATCAGTTTTTCATCCTGTGACCAGGAGTGTGTGCTTTGGTATTTTGGGGGAGGAGTAGGGTGTGTGTTTGTTTTATTTTTTTAAGGTATTAGAACATAAAAAGAAATATGACAAAAATAAAATGACTTTACAGTTCTGGTAATTCATCCTACCAATCACCACCCTAAAAAAAAAAACAATGCCACTCATCCGTGACTAGTCATAGACCTGCATTCAAGCAAAAACAGAGCACAAAAATAGAGAAAAGATTATGGGCTGTGCTGTTTGGTGGGGGAAAATAAATAAATTGGAGTTGTGCTGGTTTGAGATTGGAAGCAATTTCCTGTGGAAGACCTTTCCTCCCGACCTGTAATTTATGCCCTGCTTGAATGCCCTGCTGAGGCAGAACCTGATCTCTGTTGAATACCTGAGAAGCACAGGAGGAAGCACAGACGTAATTCCCAGCTGTGGGAAATAGATACTGAGATCCGAGTGCCTCTGCAGAGCTCCAGGGCCGTCCTACGTAGCCAGAGAGAGGGACTTTCAAAGAGACAGCATGTATCCACCTTCTGTCCACCTTCCCTTAAAAGCCATCTGTGGTGCTTGGAAAACCTGGCCCTTCAAGGAGCAGGTCTGGAGGACTAAACAAACAGCTTGAACTCCAGAAAGTGGGCAGACCACCTCCAGAAGTATCAATGTCCTGATGTCCTGTTGTGAAGACAGCTCTGGGCTGTGAATGAGCTCAAGGGGTGGCTCATGTTCTGGGAGGTCAGATCACTGCCAATTATAAATTCAACAGGGGTTATCAAATTCACTTGTTAAAGCTTGTTTAAGTTTGTTTGAATAGACGTCCTGAATTTGCTCCATTTTAGGAAAGCCAGCAATAAAGAGCTAACACCCAGACCTGACTCTAGAGACCGACTTCACCTCTTTCTGGCACATTTTGTGACTGTAGGATTCTGGGAAACATGCAAATATATCCTGTACTGTTTCATAAATACCAGAGAGGTCAATCTTCTTTCCTTGCTGTTTCACAAGGAAGTGATTGATGCTTGGCACTCTGTATAATAATAAAACATTTCCAAAGTTTATGGTCAATAAATTTGTGTAATAAAAAAATGCATCCCAATGTTATTATAGTTCATACTTCTACTTCAATAACTTCACAGGCTAAGATAATGTAAGTTTTGGTCATGCTTTTTTCCTTTTCAAGGAGCAAATACTTTGAAATTTCTTTTAAGCTAGTGCTTGTTAAGGTTAGTGTCTCCTTCAACTAGTGATTTCTGCTGGAGTCAAAACTGTGATTTTAATTTGAATTTTCTATGAGTCTTTGCAAAATAGTGTGGACTGGGACTTTAAGTGGGTGGCATATATTCTCATGTTGGGTTTTTTTTCTGGACACTTCTGAATACAACTGTATTTTTTCAGTGAAGTACTGGCTTTCTGATCAGATATCTTTTCATTAAGTGTTTTGACATCTATAATCTAACCCAAAGTACAGTGCAATCACTGGATAAGACTTCACTGTTTCTACCAATATTTGAATAAAAGTTTCAGGTAAAGAGATGTTATAAATGCACTCATCTTTCTTCAAGGCATAGAGTTTATAAGGTTTTTGGTTTTCTTTGTTCTTTTGTTTTGTCTTTGTTTTGGTTTTGATGGCAGCCTCTCTTTTTTTTTTTTTTTTTTTTTTTTACTGACTTTGGATTCAGACAGTAACAGTGAATGGGGTTGATAGAGGAGAGGACTCCAGTCTTATTTCCACTGAAATGATGGTGTGAGTTTGTGTTAAGAACTGTGCAGGCTCCCAGTTGTTCACGTGAGGGATGTAAATAGAGGTCAGAGACCAGGTTAATGTGATTTTTCAGTCATAGAAATCTTTAACTGTTCCAGAACCACATTTCAGCTATCTTTCAAAATTAGTTTTAAAAGTTTTAAAGAACGTTAGTCTTCCTTTTAAAACCTCCTATCATTTTTTTTTGAGACTTTTGGATATGTTAGGCAACATTTTGTCTTTGCTGTTTTTCATGGAACCATGATAGTCAGGTATCAGTTCAGTTGCCAGAGCATAAATACAGAGATAGTGGCATAACCAGGCTCCAGCCAACACTGCAGAACAAGGGTGGTTATTCTGTAGGTCCTGTGCTGTACCTGCTTGGAAGCACCTTACGGGGTCTGCAATAGCACTATATCTGCCTGTGTGTAGACAATTGAAGTGACATGTTAATGTTTGCTTTTGCTTCCTTTTGAAAATGTGAGGAAAGAAATAAAAATAGTCTGGACTGAAAAAGTCCTGAATTTCCCTTCATTATTCATTAAAAAATGAACAAGTTTTTTTGGTTTTTTTCTTTGATTTTTACCCCTCTTTTCTCCCAAAACTGAAAATTTTGATTAAGAAAATGTTTAGAAGATGAACTAGTAGAGAACAGAAGCTACTCACTTTTTTCCTAGTCCATCAGGTAAGAAATTATTCTCTAAAAACAAATTCTGAAAGGTAGTTTCAAGGAATTTGTTCCCCATGGCAGGTATCAGGGATATATACTGTTCTGGGATATTTGCCTGTGCAGAAATAGCTGTTCTCTGTTAGGTTTTGCAGGGTTGGTGGAGCGATGGTGGGGAGACACAGGAAAAACATAAAAAACCTAGAATTGAGGCAGGAGGAAGGTGTCAGTGGTCAAGATCTCAGACTTTGCTTGACAAGGGATTCATCTTGCCAGGCTGAGTTTAACCTGATTATCCAGGGTCCTCCTGAGAGAGGAGAACAATCTCCAGAAAACAACTCCCATCATCCTAAGAAAGGTGTCTACAAAACTGGAGGCCATGTGAAACTGATCCTAAACTATTTCTTTGCCTTCCTCTCAAGTTAACTTTGTGTGCTGAAAATTAGGACTTGACACCTTTGCTTTCTGTTTTTGATAAAACTTTAAACATTTTTCTTCAGTTTTGTCAGGACATGACATGTGCCCTCTGTATTGTTCTCATGCATTCAGTCTCATTTCTGCTGTCCTTGTGCATGCTGACGGCATATGATGTAGATTTTTCTACCCGAAAAATGTAGAATCAGATTTCCAGACCTGTCCACAATAGCTCATATCTCTGACTTCTGGCTTTTTCTTCTCGCTCCATAAAGGCCAGGGCAATATTTTGTTCATTTAGGCAGTCCTTCAGCCTCACTGCAGCTCTGGCACCCCAATTTATAATCTATTACCAGCTGCTGTCCCCCTTCCAAACTGCCTCACAACAGCCACCTACAGGGAAAACTGATGTCTCCAAATTAATCCATGAATGCCCGGGATTAATTTAGGCACAGAAAGCTAGTTCATAAGGAGTCCTCAGTGTTCATGTACAAAAATACTCCAGTAGATTTGCAGCTTTTGAAGAGCAAGTTTAAAGGAAGAAAACATGGCAATTGATGGCCAAAAGGAGGCTGCACGGGGGAGAAAATACACTGTCACTTGTAAGCTGCAATCTGCTGAAACCCAGAGGGTTCTTTCAAGTTTGCCTGTTCTCTGATCTGTGTTTGTTTATTCCAGCAGAACATGTTTTTGTCCGGAAGATATGTTGTGCCTCGAATAAAACATACAGCTTTGCACAAAGAGTGCAAATTTTAAACTCTCTATTTTTAACTGGTATCAACCATTTATGAAGTTCATTGTGGAAACTGCACAAATAGAAACGTGAAGATTCCAGCTTTTAAGGACAGGCTTTTTTCTTTGACTGGAGAGTCATACTATCTATCTCTTTTCCTTGTAAAACTTGCATATTACCAATAAAAGAATTTTGGGCCTCTTTCTAACAGATAGCAAAGATAGGACAATTTTTACATCCCTGGACTTAAAGCTACTTGTGACCTTGTTCTGTGAACTGTTACTTTCAGGTAAAGAACTTGGGCTTAAATTAGAAGTAGGTTTCTTTGTATAGGTTCTCTTTTTGCTTCATTTATTCTATTCTAGTCAAACTGAATATCGCTACAGAAACAGAACCACACTGCGTGAGACACTATAAACACACAATAAGCTACACTTTCTGTGCTGAAGAAGCAAGTAGGCCAAATAGACAAGAGGACAAAGAGGAGTGAAGAAAAATCAGCGCCTTTGTAAGTGCTGGGAACCTGAAGTTCAGAGCTTGTTCAAAATCACTCAGAAGCTGTGCACCAGAGATGAGATTTAACCAGGCTTGCTGATTCTGAGGCCAGCATTGCTATCACTAAAATATCTCTTCATGCAGAAGTTTGCAGTCACTTGACATTTGTGTTAATGCCTGACACTTGACTTCAGTGTTTCAGCTTTGATAAGGCCACACTGGCTTCACTTAAGATGAAGAGANCTGGGGGTGGGGAGAGTGAGTGAGCGGCTGTGTGGTATTTGGCTGCCTGCCAGGTTAAACCACGACAATAGCTTAGGGAAATATTTACCCACACAAATCAAGAGTGTTTCTATACTTTTTCTAGATTTATTTGTTTATGGTAGAAATCAGCTGGCCTTATGCCAATAGCTGGTATGTGATAATTCTGGAGAATCAGTCTGGAGAGCATGGGACTTTGCAGATGTTAAGAGAAAGTAACAGATCAAGGTGGGCTCATCTAACCTGATAATGGCGCATCTGGGCCATTATTATTATTACTATTATTACCACCCTGAAAATCAGAGAATCTGGGGATTGGTTTCTATGGGTTTGATCTCTGGGATATGCCATCACACTTTTCAGAGGGGCTCTTTCTTTTCATTATCTCAATGTCTCTCTCATGTGCTGCCCAGTCCTTTAGGGGAGGGAAAAGAAATGGGGGGGAAAAGCAGAAATAAGGCTACACCTACAAGACACACAGCTTGTGCAGAGGTATNGTGTTAATGCCTGACACTTTACTTCAGTGTTTTAGCTTTGATAAGGCCACACTGGTTTCATTTAAGATGAAGAGAGTTTTTTGGTTTGTTTTTTTTTTTTTTTTAAAAAAAAGCAGGGGAATATTTTTTGTGAAGGTTTCTCCATGTATGTGAAAAGAGCTCTGCCAACTCACTTTCACTGAATTTGTACCAGAAATGATCTGAGTAAAACCTTACTATAAGTATAGAGTCTCAATTTATTAGCATGATCATTGGTTGCCTGCACTGCTAGTTGAGACAAGGGAGGCATCTTATCTTTTCAGCNCAAGGTGGGCTCATCTAACCTGATAATGGCGCATCTGGGCCATTATTATTATTACTATTATTACCACCCTGAAAATCAGAGAATCTGGGGATTGGTTTCTATGGGTTTGATCTCTGGGATATGCCATCACACTTTTTAGAGGGGCACTTTCTTTTCATGATCTCAATGTCTCTCTCATGTGCTGCCCAGTCCTTTAGGGGAGGGAAAAGAAATGGGGGGGAAAAGCAGAAATAAGGCTACACCTACAAGACACACAGCTTGTGCAGAGGTATCGCTGCTGGGTAAAGTTACTGGAAGAGGCCACCTTGTGGAAGCCAATAACACAACTGCACATTTCTGCAAACCACTGGCTCATGAGCAGAGGGATTTTTTGGTTTTGAGACTGATTATTAGCTATTACTGACTGGGGTGGAGGGAGGGAAAGAATGCCTTTTTTTGAGACTTCTGTCAGTGCAGCTTCATGGGCTGACATACAGAGTGCTTAAATTGTAGCATTTAACCTAATGGAGGCAAATAGCTTTGCAATTTCAATATTTGCAAAAATATCTCCTTCTCTCTCTCTTTCTCTCCCTTCCTTTTTCTTGTATCCAACTGCCAATTCCCCAATAACTACTTGGAATCTGTTTATTTATAATAGGTTTTAGAGTGGCAGCTTGTCATAATAACAGCGATGACTCTCCAGGTTTCTAATTTGTTGCTTGTTTTTCTAATAGTGCTTGCTTCTGCTTCTGCTCCTTTCAAATCTCTCATTGCTGTTAATTGTCTGTGTGGATTATATTCAGAATTTTTTTTTTTTTTAACTATGTACTCAAAGTCACTTCTCTGTTTTTACAGAAGGAAGGAAAAAGGTTGGTGAAAGCATCTATAAGCAAAGAATAGCTGCTATGTACCAAAAATGACATTAAAAAGGAAGTCAATAGCAGGTCCTGTGAATACACAGCTCCTGCCAAGGTATATACGTACCCAACTTAGGGGCAAAGCCAGAATGTGGAGGCAGGATGTGGGGTACACTGACAATCTGGGATGTAGAGTGCTCCCATGTGTTTCAGAGGGGGGTGCGTTTCATGTACATCTTGTTTTCCCATGGAATTTTCTTTGTGTTACCGT
This sequence comes from Pelecanoides urinatrix, assembly GCA_013400755.1. Classification (NCBI taxonomy): domain Eukaryota; kingdom Metazoa; phylum Chordata; class Aves; order Procellariiformes; family Procellariidae; genus Pelecanoides; species Pelecanoides urinatrix. Next base: position 32,554 of record VZTQ01007789.1, on the reverse strand, counting down.
TACTCATACCACATGTGTGAGTGTGACTGGTGGTCAGGGTTTGGCTTAAATAGGCCAAAGCCAGAGAAGGTAAATGGTGTATAGGGCAACATTTTAACAGAATGAATTGCAATGTTTGTGTTTGTTTTCTTTGTTAAAGAAGAGATGTAAACCACCCATATCCTTACAATGGGATTAGTACCAGGCTGTTTTCAGAACCTAAAAAAATGGGAACATGTGGCACAAAACATATTAATAATGTTGGTGTATGTTTTTCTACCTGAAAGGAAAGATTAAAAAGAGAAGTCTTGTTAAAAACACATAATCCTCTGCAAAACAGTTAAAATAATTTTTTTATGATGTTTGAAGCCATCAAATAGAATAGAAGAGAGGTACTTGGTTTTTACTTGAGAGGAAACATGTCAAATGAACTGTGAATAAGCTTGGTGATTTTTCCATTTGCGGAGGCAGAGACATGTTGTTTTTAAAGTACCTAAATGAGGGTTGAATGGTTATATGACAGCTAATAAATTAAAGGCGTGACAGCCTGTCTCCTGAGTGATTCCTTGCAGTCACCCCTGTTGGGATCCTAGGGGGAAAAAAAATTTCATTGAGTCTTTCTCCTGCCTGGCATAGCAGCAAAGTATTACAGCAGAACCCAGAAAAACAGACCAGTAATGTGGTAGAACCTCCAAAAAAGAGAAATCAAACAAAAGATGCGTTCAGTCAAGGAATCTGATGGGTAATGGCAAATGATGCCTCATCACTGTGTAGAGAGGACCAAGAGTTGTTAGTCTGAAAACATCCTATGTTAACACAGCTTGTAAATCAGTGTGCTCTCAATGAAAGGAGTGGTGGGGAAGCTAGTGTTGATGTCAGATTTATGTTAACCCGCACTGAGGAAATCAATGCAAGGTAACACTGTTTGCATAAGGTAAACAGATTTCTGACTGCTTTTGATTATCCAAAATCATGTACACAGAGCTGTGAGTTTACACTGTGTTGTACAAACCAGAGGTAGTTATCCTGTGCAGAGAAACCAACATATTTCAGTAAAGCATCAGAAAAAGCGTAGAGCTAATTTTCCTTGTTGCTTGGTACAAGGGTAGGGGCTGCCCTTTACAACAGCTTGTTTCTTTGGTCTGAATCTTATTTACTAGCACGTCAACTTGTTCCTGGGGCAGGCTCAACTCTGCCAGGAAAGTGTAAACTGAATTCTTTGTATGGAGGAGGGAGTGTGTGGGAAATCTTAGACACAACCAAAATAAAGGACTTACCTGTTCACAAGGGAAAATAATGCATGTAAGGGTGCTCAAAATATTCCTTTCTTTGCCATGCAGCTCGATCTAAAAGGACGTATGCGAATCTAGTCAGAAATAGTATTTGATCCCAACTGGACTGATTTTAAATGCTTTTTGAAATCCTAATCTGTTCTGTCATCGGTGGCTGAAATTTTCATCAGCTGCAAGCTACAGCGAATTTAATAAAAAGTTGGGAGAATTTGCGTCTCTGCAGCTCTGATTTTTCCCTCCTGTACTGTGGTACTACCTGTTTTATACCTTTAATATCCAGTTGTTGGTTTAGTGTACCTTTTTCCTAGGACAGCTGTTAGTGTGCTTGTTCTCTCACCCCTTAATGAAACATGGATTGTTTACAGCTAATGAAGCTCACAGTAGCCCATTTTAATTTGAGGCTAATTTTCCTGGGCCCAACCAAAACCTGTAAACCATAAAGAGCATAAGTGGGGCCTGACTGAAGGCCTGAGGTTGTTCAGTCCTCAATTCCCTCTCCTGCCCTCATGCTGCTAGAAGAGATTTCTTTTCATAATGAATCAAGGATGCGACGTTCCCAGCAGAACGGAGCTATGGGGAAGTGAAGAGGTTTTGCCAGCCTTCGGCTGCTGCTGCTGCACCAGGCGTGATGGACTGGGACTTCAGGCTCTGAGAATGTCTTTGTACCCCAGAAGCAGGGCATGCTAACCTTCATATAGAAGTTCTCATTTTCCAAGAGTGCAAACTTATTTTCTTACATCCCCAGGTGTGGAGAAATCTCCAGTTTGGGAACTGCTATGTTGCATCTGATCCTTTTGACCTGTTTGGGACCAGTTTCATTAAAGCAAAACTTTTCTCAGTGAGAAAGGTACAAAACCACTTCACCAAAGACCATATTTCTTTCTATCTCTCTCCTACTTGAAAGAAAAGGTTAGTTTTGTACAGTGAACAGTTAGGATGTATTTCCCCTTAGAAGGATCCATCTTCCAGATCCCGAATGTGCACAATGTCTTTTTGTGGCAGGAAACTTCTACACAGATTTCTCTTTAGGTAAGAAAAGCAAGGGTAAAAAATAAAATAAAATGTTTCTCTTTGCTACAACCTCACTCTGGACAACAACAGCATCTGTAACGTTTATTTCTAGACCACGTGTTATTTGGTTTCTGCACCGCAGGGTGGAGGACTGATTTTCTCACTGCTTCTCCCAAACCCATCAGTATTAATAATCCAAATAATAAATCTAAAAAGGAGTCCTCAACTCCCTCCCTTACAAGAATAGCCTGTGTGTGTTGTGTTTTGGTTGAAATCACATTTCTGTTTTGTTTAATTCAGAAGCATTTATTTTTCCTTCCATCATTCATTTTACTGCATTAAGTTAGTGGTTCTGTGGGGATTCCGTTGATTAATGACTAATTTCCATCCTAGGCATGCTCAAGAGGAACCTGCTCTCACAATACTTTCCTCCAAAATAATATAATCTTAAAAGAGGGGGGAGTTTAGGGGAGCAAAAATTTCATGTGAAAACAAAAACCTGGTAGAACTGCAATGGAAAAATGGAACGTGCTGAAAATAGTTATATTTCAGTAGCTTCCTGGGTGCCGGTATTGATGCATCCTCTTTTGTCTGCTCCAGCAGCTGAAGATGTTACTGTCACCAACTGGTGGGTGTCATGACCCACTTGGAGGTTAAACCTCTACTGGCTTAACTGGTTGTCTGAATTCCTGCCAGCTTATTTCAGTTTCCTTCTTAGAGAGCTAGAAAAAGACTGGTAAACACAGAATCATGATCTTTACTGCCCTGAGAGGGAACAGAAGCAGGGACAGCAAGTGCATTGCTCTAGGTCATGCTGCAGATTGGTGGCAGAGTCAAGAACTGGTCCCAAATCCAACTGTCTGCTTAGTTCTTCGTATTCACACTTATAATACATACATTCCACTCCTAGTCTGAGCTTCTCCAAAGTAGCCTGTAAATGCTCCCTGAACTGCTAAATGCATCCTCTGAGACATCAAAAAACAAGAAATGAGCAATCTGCTCACAGCGATGACTGAAGACCTCCAAAACCCCATCCAATGCCTGGAAGTGTGCACTACTTCAGAGTGCTTCTATCTTTGCAGGGAGGAAAATGTGCTCTTTGTAAATGAAGTGAACCTGAAAGTTTGTGGTAAAATTCCATCGGGTCCTGGTATAACAGCTGATCTGTGAGGGAGAGCCAAGCCTTCCTCTGCAACATCACCACATTTCTCTTACTTGCAATATTTTAAGCATTTGTATATTAATGTACCCTTAATAATAACACAGAATTCAACAAAATACCACAGACATTTTGGCAACTGTCCTTTTTCAAGGAATTAAACATTTAAATTAGTATGTCAGCAAGTGAATTGAAATGCAGGCAGATATTGCAGGCACCAGATCTGAATTTCATTGTTTCACACATCACAAGAGCCATAGGCATCTGGCAAAGCACACCAAAAAACTGACCTTCTCCAGTTACTTCCTTATGCTTTTTTTGAGAATGCCACAATCTTTTAATAGGTATTTTAATGCAATCATAGATTCTTTTTTTTTTTTTTTTTTTTTTTCCTTGTTGGAGATGAACCAGAGGCAGAGTTCCATTGCTAAATCAATTAGAAAGAAAACTACAGGTGCTCTTGTAATGCTGTTTGCAGGAAGACGGATTTCCTGATAAATCAGTTCCTCTGACACACTGTTAATGAGAAAATAAGAACCACGTTGTACTCGGTGACTGGATCTGACTGACTTAAATGTCTTCTTTCTTCTTTGAGTGTAAAATATATGGGAGAAAAAAAAAAAAAAAGGAATAGTAATTCCTAGCACAAAGTAACTATGTAGAATTTTTTTTTCTAATGTGCACATTTACATATCAGTCTAGACACAGATAGATTGTTAATATGCTATAGGACTTTCCTTTGCCAATTTCAAGGATGCATGAAAAAAAGATTCTTTAATTACTAGTAACTAAAGCATCTTGTCAAAATGTTCTGAAGTAAGATGACAGAAATTGGTATGTAGCATCTTACCAATAAATCAGAAGACAGAAGAGCTGCAACATGAGGTCAGTCCCCAACTATAGCATACCTTTTTTGGACCATCATCTTTTCCTATCTTAGACTTTGACCATGTGTCTGTGAGTTGCTATGTCAATGAAGTTTTAGTCAACTGAGTTGCATGGACTGATGTATGAGTGTGTAGGTTCTGATCCTGCAAAATATGAAATGCCTTGTGAGAGCTGTAGAGTGTCCACCGTCGGCTGTGATGGGAAGTGAAAATGTTCAAATGTTGTATCTCTCTGCTTGTGGATGTAAAATACATGTTTTGGCATCAAAATAGTTCTGTTATGCTGTTATTGTACTACATCAAGTGGACAACAGTATCAGCCTCCAAAACAAAAAATCATGCACTTGCCTTGCCTGTTTTACTGGGAAGTTACCATCCATACTAGGACTGGAAAAGGAGAAGCAGGATCCCTCAGCTGTCACAGCTCATAGTCACAGTGCAAACCTGCCTTCCCCAGCCCTAGACATAAAATGCTAGTCTGAAGTGTAAGAGCTGAGAAGTCAGCACCCTGTCCCACAGAGGGGACATGCACCAGATGAAGCTTGCAGCTGGAGCTGATAAGGTATTAAACTACAGCAGCAAAAATTTCTAGACTCTCTCCCTAGCAGTCTCAGGGACTTTTGCTATTATTTTTTTTCTGGGTTTTTTTGTTTGTTTGTTTTGTTTTGTTTTGGTGTTGGTTTCTTTTTTTTCTACTGCCAAAGGCAGTGAGCAGGTTGTGCTGTCCCTAGTTAGCTAGAATTTCTCTCAGCAGAAGATAGACTCCACGCTGGGCTAACTCACGATATTTATATGTCATAATTTTATGATAGCATCTGAAATTTGTTAGCTGTTCATAGGCAGACTGGTCTCACAAGATCATTTTTCTTTTACAGATAATTACTTTTCCCCATGAGATTTCAAAAAGGCAGTGCATATGCAAACACACACACATATTCTATTTTTTAAAAATCCCCTATTTGCTGTTTCATTAGGATATGGATAACTAATCTGCACATCTCTAGTGATACATTCTGGTTTTGTGTTTGAAGTCTGTTGATCTCATGTTTTACTAGATGAATTGCTTGCTGTCAACCCTACTTCTTCTTGCTACCTCTCTTTGAAAATTTTTTTTTTTGTGTATTTGACACAGTGGAACTGGAATTTTTTTCTATGCAGTAGGTATCAAAGGCATGGTCCCTAACGCAGCAGGGTAGGTCAGTAGTTAAAGGTATTCACGTTTTCTAATGTAGATTAGAAGAGCTCTGCCGAAGCCAGCAGAACTGAATCAGTTTGTATCAGATGGGGATGTGGTCAATATATTTGAGGATGCAGTGGATGCTTTTAAAATGTAAGTTTGTTGGATTTCTTTTGTGGTGACTATTTCAGTTGGTCACACCTCATGTGCAGTTAATATTATATTCATGGTGGACTAAACCATACTCCGTTACCACTCAGATCTACGTGGACCTGACTTCATGGGAACGCCAAGCTTATGAATATTAAGCGTTCTTTTGTTTCTGTTCTGAGGTTAAAGTTAGGAGCTGAATTGCTAGATGAATAGGCTAATCTTTAAATAAGTGCCAAACCATGGCCTGCCAACACAAAGTAATTGACCAGTCAGCGTAAGCTGGACTCTACCAGAAATTGTGGTTTTTACTTCATGTTAATTTATATACGTTCAAGGTAGTCTGTCTGACCTTTACTAATTAGTCATAAGGCAAAATCACAGACAAGTGGGACTCTACGTCCACACCAAAAGCCTCTATTGCTCGTCTGTGGGCCGTGGTTTGTGCAGTGCTAAGGAGGTTCTAGCTGTGTCGTTGGTGGCTTGAGAGGATACAAAGTCTTCTCTCCATAAAAAATGCTGTCAAAAATAGAAAAAGAAAATAAATGAAGAAAAATGATTCTAGGATGATATTTTCATCTGACTGCATATATTAACGAAAGTGCTGTGAACAAATATCTAGATCAGCTCTTCTCACCACTGAACGTATGAGTTGCCAAGTAAGATCAGCCTTTTTGCTCAGACGCCTGAGGTGGTATCACACCATTCCTGTCTAGTTGACGATGCACATTTTTCTTCTGCCACTCCCCTTATACTCTTGAATATGTATAATTTGCAGTGTTTAAAGGCATGGCTGTCCCTTCACTGACCTCGCTAGTGAAATCTCCACTGATATCAATGGTATCAAGTAAAACTTAAAATAAGTCTGTGTTTTACAACAAACCACCCAAGCCCTCTTCTCAGGGGCTGCTTGAAGAAGGCGTTCCCTAGAGTCAAAACAACAAGGTCCTACTAGTCCTCATATCTCCAGCTAAAAGCCCTTTGGCTCTTGGCTCTTAGAAATTTATGAGAGTCATGCATTCACCATGAATTGGTGAATGTGCACCCAATGATGGTGAACATTCAGTGTCTTGCAGGAAAACCTGCTTCCTTTTCCACCATGGACAAGGTTAGATGGTGATGTCTTTTAACTTTTCCCATTTTTATCTGCTGGCATAGAGCCTCCCTCACTAATGAACAGCTTTCTATAATAGCAAGGCACTGCTTACGATAGAGTAATTTAGCTGCAAGCCATTGGAAATGGTGTATGGTCACAAAGAGCGTAATGTTATACAAAGCAAAACACCAGAGAAAAAAATCTTATCAAAGAAAAAGCAAAGCAAAGAAAATCAGAATGTGTGTTAAAGATAAATCTTATGTCACGACCTTAAACTCCAGTTGGCATTCTGCTATTCAGAATAGCCCTTGGAAATTATTTTCAAAGGTTAGCTGCATGTGAAAAACGAACAAAATAAAGTTTGATCACTCAGGGATTTGCAAACGTGTTTGTGGGAGCCACCAGAAGGCCCTGTAGAGCTGACCTGAATGGAGGAAGAAATAGTTAGATTTCCAAGCAAGCAAGCGGGTGTGAATGTTCTGTAAACATTTGAATATCAAAGGAGGCCTTTTAAAATCAAAGCCCTACTTTGCAGGAAACTAATTTAATGAACACACACCAGAAAAAATAAATTGCAGGGCTGGAATACATTACTTGGTGAGATCACACCTTTTTGAGGCCTGTCATTTTCCAAAGACTTTTCTGTGCGGGTCAAGGAGCAAGCTCTGATCTGAACCTCACCGTATGATTACTAGGGCAAAAGGTTTGGAAAGGACCTGGATTAATGTGCAACATTTGAGAATGCACCTAGAGCCAGCTGCTGCTAGAAAAACAGTAGACACTTGGCACGCAGTACCCCTTTCATCAGGTTTAATGAAGCTTTGTCTCACAGATAGTCCCTGCTGGCTTATAATTTCTTATTACTCTATGACCTTGCTGAATTGCTTATTGCTGATGAAACAGAACTATTACAATAACTAAAAGTTGTGTTGAAAACTGGGTTTGGTTTTTGATGCATCTTTTCAGGTGGGCAAAGATACAGAGAAGCCTTAAAAAGCAGTCTTATGGATAGGCATCTTGAGTGCAACAGTTCCAGTTTGGAGAAGGGGAAATTACATACCCATCAGTTCTGCACCACATAGTCCTATGCACCAACAACTTCCATTTACCTCCAATATATTAAATGCAAAAGCATGGGAAAAAAACACTCCTTATTATTTTCACCTTTTTTCTTTTCTTTTTTCTGGAGTTCCTTTCAAAATAGTAGGACTGTTTTCAATCTCACAGAGTTTCACCTTGTGAAAGGGAACTTCAGACAGATACACTCATTTTGGGGCAAACAGTGAAACACTGGTGCCTATGCCTACCCTGTGCAAGGTTTCTGCACATCTTACTGGCAGATACAAGCAAAACATTCCTTTTTTTTTTTTATGTCAAAAGTACAAATGGGTTCACTGAAGGGTTAGACAAATTCATGTCTCTTAATAGTAGTCTGGTTGTTACTTCCAACTCCAGATGTCTCTGTACCACTAATTACAATAAATCACGAAACTGTACTGAGGACAAAATTGCACTCAATATGTTCTCATTATTATATTCCTCAGTTAGCTCTAGACCCCCGCTGGAGCTGGGAGGCTGAGCTAGATGGGCTCAGCTCCACCACAGTGCAATGCTTATATCTACCATACATGTAAAACCTTTACAAAAAATAATCTGGTTTTGATATAGAGAGCCTGACATGGGCAGGAACAACACAACTAAGCAGGAAATATAGGAGCAGAATCACAAGTATGGTGGGAGATAAAGATGAAAAAGAATTACGTCAGTATGGATCCACTGACAGCAATGAAAATGTGCTGATTTACACCAACTGTAGTCTTCACTAAGGTAACAGTATAAAAGTATCACTGTGAGTATAACCAATTTTTCTTTCTAGACACAATGGATTACAGCCAGCCATGGCTGCAAGTTGCATGTGCTTACACCCAGGTTTAATTTGGCACAATAGCTATAAGCATGATATGGCTTAGCAAATGATTTATGTTGGCTTTATGTTGGCAGCTGACAGCAGAGATCTCCCAATAAAACCATATCGGTGAGCTACAGGAAGAGAAGCAAGTGGCGTCTCAGATGGCATGGCCACCCAGATCTGTACAATGGTATTTGTGTTGTCTCAGTCCATCTGCATGAGCAAAGGACACAGAAGAAATGCATGACCGGAGCTATAAAGATCCTTGGATCAGCGGTGGGCAGGTTATTTTGTCTTGTGATAATGATCTGTTCACCAATGGAGGGTGTTGGAAGGGATAATTCTCCAGGGGTCATCAGGCAGGGATGTTGTCCCTGCATAGGCCACTGGATTTGGCAGAGAGGTCAGCGTGTTTCCAGTCTGGCTCCTCTTTTCCTGCAATTATAGTGGGAATGGGTTTGTCCTTAGGTTAGCAGCTTGAGAAGAGTAGATGGGGAAAATCCATTGCTCTAAGAAAGACTGATGCAAACTGGCATTGCCACGGTTTCCCGTGGAGTGTTTGGAAATGAACCACCAGAGCTGAGCTATTTGGTCATACCGTCTAATTTGACATCACGTGGGGGTGTAACAACTTTGGCAAATCCAGAGAAGTAGCTCTGCCCAGCAGAAAGTACTGAAAATGGGGTGTGCCAGAGATATTGTGAAGGGGTGAGCAAACTATGCATCCCTGAAAAATAGTGAATATGCACAAAATAACAGTAGTTCATATCGATCACTTATCTGAAAAAGCATGTAGTAAAGATGACAGGGTTGTCTGTTGCATGTCTTGTGACCTGGCTCTTCTACGCAGAATTGGCTCTCTGTTTGCAAGCAACAGCACTGACTTGGAAAACAGGCCACTTTTCATATTTCAATTTAACCACTTATGAAAATATTTTTAAGACAATTATTCAGAAAGAATCATATTTCAAAGTTATTTACTCTTTCAAATAATACTTTAAAAAACAAAAAACCAAAAACATGTGGCCATGGACAGAGATAGGACTATGGTTTAGATGAATTGTGTGTTCCTAGATTAGTAACTCTCACTGTGTTGCTTTGCCTTTGAGTGTATCAACCAGGGCAAGACTGATGACTGAACTGGCCCTCAGAAGCACAGAGAAGACATAAATGTGATCTGGAGAACAGAAGCTGGAGAGTGTGCTCATACGAGCTAGGCACACAGGAAATTTAAGGGAGCTTCCTTTACGGACAAAGCAGATATATAATGATAGAGATGTAAATATAATTATTATTAATACAAGATGGTGGAGAAGAATATATGTTGAGAATATTTTCAGTCATTTAAAGCATGCACTGGAATAGATAGTAGTGCTGTGGTTGGCACACTGTGAACGTCCCATGTTTTATCTCTGAAATGATGTGAGATCACCCATCTGCTTCTGTTCTGCAAGCTGGCTGTTCCTTGTGAAAGAAATTGCTTTGTGTATCCCATCAGGATATAACTTGAAATATTAGCTCGCATTGCTGGCTTTCTCTCTAGCATAGACCATATGAGTAGACATCACCAAAGGATTCATGCATGGTCTAATGTGCTGTGGCACAGGAATACACCCAGACCAAGCTTCCACGCTGTGAATGTAAGGAAACATATTCAGCAACAGGAGCAGGAATTAGATGTCGTCTTTTTTTTTTTCTTTTCCTTTTCTGATTTTTCACTTTTACCTTGTTAGCTAAGAGAACACGGGAGTGAGAGGGGAAAATGGATGGGGGGAGACAATGTTTAGTATAAACTCCTTGCTTTTGACATGTGCTTGTCTCATTTCTGTCTCTCTTCTGTGTGTGGAGTTTGTCTAAATGTCTCAAAAGTGATGTTTGCTAAAGACTTTCTCATATATATGATTCTGTTCTCCTCATCTACTCTGTAAAACAAGACCTTTTCCATGCCAGATGATGTCTGCCTTAGGCTGAATTGTTAAAGCTTTTGGGGGGACAAAGAGGGGGAAGTACAACTGTTATTATATATAAAGAGGAAAAATGTAGTTGTCTGTTTTTTCTAGCAATGAGAAACCAAAAGTCTCCTTCCCATGTTGAGGAAGGTAGCAATCTTCTGCATAAATTCACCCCCTTGTAAGTCTACAGGATGACAGCACTGTGTCATTCCAGCCTCTCTGGTATTAGGGAGAAAAACACTAAAACCTAGGCCAAGTTATAATGATCTTAAAAGCACTGTTTGTACACCATTTATTTATTAAAAAGTTGGCTACAAATCCTCAGAAGATTATATGTGTAAGGTTCAGTGTTCAGTGCTGACTAGGTCTGCAGATGTTGAGCAGGACTTCTGTCATGCTGTGAACCTGGAGAGCTTGTCCATCCCAGGTGTTCAGGAGGATGTCAATTGGTACTGAAGCAACATGCCAAAAAGGACAGAAGAAATATATAGGGCAGATCAAAGGTGTTAGGTCCCCAGAACAGGCTCGTATATCACATGGCAGGGCTGCATGCACACCTGATAAAGGAAGTAGCTGAAAGCAATGAGCCCAGGGATTGTTTCTCCTAAGATTTCTTGCACTTCTGGTTACATAGAGGTAGGTAAAAACCAGAATGGTGACTCAACCACTTCCCTGGGCAGCCTGTTCCAATGCTTGACAACCCTTTCGAGGAAGAAATTTTTTCTAATATCCAGTCTAAACCTTCCCTGGCACAACTTGAGGCCATGTCCTCTTGTGCTATCGCTTGTTACTTGGGAGAAGAGAACAACACCCACCTTGCTACAACCTCCTTTCAAGTGGCTGTAGAGAGCGATAAGGTCTCCCCTCAGCCTCCTCTTCTCCAGGCTAAACAACCCCAGTTCCCTCAGCCGCTCCTCATCAGACTTGTTCTCCAGGCCCTTCACCAGCTTCATTGTCCTTCTCTGGACACGCTCCAGCACCTCAATGTCCTTCTTGTAGTGAGGGGCCTAAAACTGAACACAGTGTTCGAGGAGCAGCCTCACCAGAGCCGAGTGCAGGGGCACAATCATTTCCCTACTTCTGCTGGCCACACTATTTCTGATACAGGCCAGGATGCCGTTGGCCTTCTTGGCCACCTGGGCACACTGCCGGCTCGCGTTCAGCCGGCTGTTGACCAGCACCCCCAGGTCCTTTTCTGGTGGGCAGCTTTCCAGCCACTCTTCCCCAAGCCTGTAGCGTTGCCTGGGGTTGTTGTGGCCGAAGTGCAGGACCTGACACTTGGCCGTGTTGAACCTCATAGAGTTGGTCTCAGCCCATCGATCCAGCCTGTCCAAATCCCTCTGTAGAGCCTTCCTACCCTCAAGCAGATCAACACTCCCACCCAGCTTGGTGTCATCTGCAAACTTACTGAGGGTGCACTCGATCCCCTCGTCCAGATCATTTTCTTGATATCAGTGATATTTAGAAATCTGAGGTATCTTTAAAGATCTAAGCCCAATTAATTTTTTCAGAGTGACAGGAGGGCATTGAATTACATCAGGGAATGGAATGTAGGTCTTCCCAGTCTTAAAAGATACCCTAACTTCCCCATCTCACAAAGAAACTAATATAACAACCTGGCTCGGCAGAGAGACTCCCTTCATGATGCTTGGTCCAGCTTTTCAGCTTTTCTTCTTTCTTCCCTTACCTTATCTTCTAGTACCAGCAAGGACTAGATTCTTTTTATGTCAGCAGTGTCCTACAAATATCTTCCCATCTAAGGCCATCACTAGTCTTATTAGAACAGAGGTTTTAACTTCTGTTTGCTAGTAGGGATAAGCATTGTCTGCTGCTTGCTTTTCTGCTGTATTTTTCATCTTATCAACCTTATTTATATTCATGCTCTTTTCCACTTAATCAAAATCCTGTCCTATTCTGCTAATGGTGTGTTCGTTAGTTGTAAAGACTTTAAAAATAAATTAAAAAAACCCCCACACTTAAAAAAATGGGGAAAGTGAGAAAGAGGCACAGCTATCTCAGACTCAGTTTCACCACCAAATGTAATGCAGAGTGCAAATACCCTTCACTTTGATTTGTGATATAGCAGCTTTGGAAGTGCTTGGTGGGAGAGGTGCTGCGCATATATTTAATTAAGGCCTTAAATTGCAAACACTCTCAACAAACAAGACAGAGTCAGGAGGCAAATGAGGGTCTAAAGATGTGAATAAAACCAGATGGTACCATGCACTAGGTCAGTAGTCAGGAAAGACTACAATGAAGCCTGCTAACTAATAAACCAGCTAACTGGCAGTCGACGTTTGGCCCTGTCTTGCCCAAGCCGCATGACCGTGACCATCCTTGGACTCATTTGAAAAATCCATCATGGAACAAGCTGGAATTAAATAAGTACCATAACTCTCATCCTATATCTCCTGCACTAGAAGAGAAAAGTATGCTTATACAAGAGCAGTTTTTACTGTTCTTACACTTTCCCAGTTTCACTAAAGATATTAATGTTATTCTCACAGTATTTATTTATATAGAAAATTTATTCTGGTTGGGGGGTGACATTTATGCTGATTTTACCACAGCCTTTTCACTGCCTGTGTCTTTTATTATAGCTGTATTTCTTTTGTTGCCTGCTGTTCATCCCCTCTTAGAAGTAAAATATTTTACCAAGCTGACCATCTGATGAGATACTTTTTCTGTTAGGTTCGGAATATATTTACAAAGTAGCATTGCAGGAGTGAAGGCATATAACATTTTCAGACAGTGTGCCACAGTATAAGGGTGATAGAAGTTTATGGGAGATATAAGAGAAAGGAGGGAATCACTTCCTTAGAGCGATTAAGCAGATTTTATTTACAGCACAAACTGGACACATGCAAATTGTGTATCCATTAAACACAACACTGCTTTAGATTTCAGGCAGCTGGAGATTAATACTTTGGTATTAATTTTCACCTAGCATATAAATGTTAGATCAAGTTAAATTTTAAGATCTATTAAGTATTCTTAAGTTAAAAAAAAAAAGGCATGAAAAGCAGGGATGTTGCAATTATCCCTAGAGAAACCATTGCAAGTACAATAAAATGAAAATGCAAAGTCAAATTTCCAAGACAAGTAAACCATGTAAGAGAAGGTAGTGCAAAGCTGAATCATACAGACTATTTAAGTTCTGCCATCTAGTTTTTCTTCATAGTTCTTTCACAGGAACTGGTGAGAACTGGGAGAAGTTAAGTTCTTTGCCTCTGTTTTGCCTCTCCCTTCATCCTCAATCTTGCTTCCCGGTGTCATGGTTTAACCCCAGCCAGCAGCTAAACCCCACGCAGCCGCTCGCTCACCTGCCCCTCTGGTAGGATGGGGGAGAGAATCGGGAGGGCACAAGTGGAAAAACTCATGGGTTAAGATAAAAACAGTTTAATAGTGGAAATAAAACAAAGTAGAATGGTAATAATAACAGCAATAACAGATTATACAAAGTAGGCGATGCACAATGCAACTGCTCACTGCCCGTGTGTCACAAATGGGGGGCGAGCCCTCCCCTCTATCCCTGGTTTTTATACTGAGCATGATGCCACATGGTATAGAAGACTCCATTGGCCAGTTGGGGCAACCAGCCTGGCTGTGCTCACCCCCTCCCCCAGCTTCCCCTGCACTTGGCAGTGCATGGGAGGCTGAAAAAAGTCCCCGGTGCAAGCACCACCCAGCAACAACCAAAGCATCGATGGGCCATCAGCGCTCCTCTCATACCAAACCCAAAACACAGCACACTCCCCATGCTACTGGGAAGAAAGTTAACTCTGTCCCTGCCGGAACCAGGCCACCCATCTGTGCTCCCCACTGCTGCCACTCTATGCAGGAGAAGGGGAACAATCGGGGTTCACCTCCTCCGTGGGGGAGGCATCCAGCGATGTGTGCAATGCAGCCTAGGAAGGAGGAATGCACGCCAAAGGTCTGATGGAGGTCCCAGGAGATGCAAAGAGGCTGAGACTGCTCCTGGATCTTGCACAGAAACTGCTAGTTAGAGTAAGTGGAAGAAATGAATAGAAGTGGGAAAAATGAATAAAAGCCAGCCTGGACCAGTGATCAGTGAACAGCCATGGTGCCATTTGCTCTCTCAGGCATATTGTGAAGCTGCTTTTTGCCCACTAAATACAGAACACCCAGCATGTGATTGTGGCTTCAGAGTGAATTTTCTTGCCTGATGGTAGAATAGGAACGAACAAAAACTATTCTCTGGTGGGTCTCAGAGCTGCCCCCAACTCAAAGCACATCCAACGCAACATCCCATTGTCATCACCCTGAGCTGCTGCTCTCTATTTTCACAGGAACAAAAAAAATGCCAAAGCATAGGAGATAAAAATCTCACCGGCTTTACAGGTTTCTTAATTGAAATACACGTCTATTAATGTTATCCTCATGTGGTTATTTATAAACACAATTTATTCTTTTCTGCAAGTCATTCATGCAGCTGCTCCTGCTGCTATGAAAGTGCTTTCCTTGACTGCATATTTTATTATCAGCATATTTCTTTAGCTACTTTCCATTCATCCTACCTTAGAAATAAAATATTTCATTGAAATGTTCATCTGATAAAATATTCCCCTTTAGACATATATTTACTCAAAGAGTATTTGAAAAGTAAATTTGTATAATATTTAAGGTAGAAAGTGGTGCCAGCAGCAATAAATTAGTGGCAGGCTAACCTGCAGGTTTGTAGGCATTCTCTTCCTGCAATAATATACTATATGTCATTGTTAGTAGCGATATACATACTCCTGTAGATCCCAATTCAAGAAAGACTTATTCACATGATCTGAACAGAGTCAAGTGCTCTGGTTATCCAAACTGGAAGGGGCTTTAAGTATATCTTGAACTGCAGAGTGAAGCTTCCCTGTGAAGTCTGGGGGCCCATAAGGCCATGTCCTTTATAAGTTCACAAACTGAAAGAGCAGATCTTCGGTTAAATACAGAAGTGAGCATGTATTCATTGCAAATGAATACCATTGCATGGTATCCATTGAAAATTTAAGCATGGCTTTTAATTTAGGGCAGACTGCATTTTGTATTCAGACTTCAAGTGCATCCCAAATCTCTCAGAAGAATATCCCATCGACCCATGGGGTTTCCACCAAGGGCTGAAGGCCCTTGTTAACTACCGGTGCCTACATTTCAGCTAACGGTGCTGTCGGTGAGTTATCCTTCGCTTTGGCTGTATTACAAAGCCTGAAGCCTAGCTTGTTCCCCACTCACTGCTCAAGTATGAAAGAGCCAACACACACCTGTAGCTAAGGCCAGAGGAGCTGCTAGCCGTTCACTTTACAGAGCGCTGCAGTGCACAGATTCCTGTTCCTCCCAAGCTTCTTTCTGTAGCCCCAGCTACGTGTTCACCTCGTACAAATTCATGTAGCCACATAGCTTAAGTGGTGCAAGTTCTGCTCCCTGAAATGCTATAATGAGACTTCAGCATGACTGAACTCAAAATTCGTGAATACGCAAATGTCCTGAATGTGATATACATCATGAATTACACAGGCCAGAATACAACGCAAGGATTTACCTTGCATTGAATACACGAGCCCATTTCCACAATCTCCTGCTTAATGCGTTACATTTGCTGGCCAAGGAAACCTGAAAACCAAGGGGATTATGTGGAGAGAAAAGCCCCTATCGCCATGCCGCTTGCTCTCAGGGTTGCTGTTGTGGGTATTTTGGCAGCTGGGGACTATATGTGTATTACAACAGACAAGGGACTCTTCCATGTCTGACTAGTATTTGTAAAAGGCCTTGCAAAAGGTAAGCTATGTGTATTATTTTAGCCCCTTAGTTGACTTGTTACACAGTAAATAAAAGCTCTGGAAGCTGGGGGAGGAAAATACAGATGGATTTGAAGAGAAATAACTCACATGTACTGCTCTTTTCTAAAATCCTTTTTACACTGGCAGAGCAGGGAAGGAGGCTTTTCTCTTTATACAGAAATCCTTTATCTAAAGTGATTTTTTTTTCTTTTTTTTTTCTCTAATGTGACCTGAGTTAGGTTTTCCTAGAGTGTGCGAAGAAGGAATAGAGAGGTTTTGCCTCTCAAAGAAGCCAGGTGCCACCTGTTATCTCGCTAAGGATCTGTTATCCTCTTATCAGAGGCAGCAGCTGCCAGTCCCTTTACGTTTGGGAACCGCCGTCTTTCATGGGCATCTTACTTGGGGTCCCATGGATCTCACCTCCTTTGCTCCTTGCTGTGGCTGATCAGTGGGATTTCTCTCTCTTCATACAATTAAAGAATGGTGCGATGTTGCTCTTTAGCAAGAGTTATCAGGGCTGAGGGACAGAGAATTTAAATATCATATTTGCGTGGTACTGCTCAGTGTGGACGTGGTAGCTCAGGTCTGCATTAGCTCAGATATCCTGCTTTCCCAAACTCTCTTTTCTCCATAGTAACCTCAATGTATGCTTTTAAAGCTAAATGATACTGGAATGCTTAACGTTATTTCTGTTTTTTTTTTTCTTTACCCTGGTTATCCCAACTCTTCTCTCATATAGTCTCAGTGAATGAGGAGCTGATGGGTTAGCTCTGTGTGCCAGTGGAGCTCCCTTCCCAGGGGTCTGCCCTGTTCACCTTTCTGTGCCCCTGTTAAATGTGTAATCCTCTGTTTCTGACAAATTAATCTTTTCTGTGCACAAGAACCAACTGTGACTTTACAAGCAGAGGATTACACTTGCATGCAGTGAAGAGGTGGCAGAGGAACATGCATTTTAAACACTCCCTGAAGTTCCTGTTTCTTGTGTATCTTAGTAATAAAGGTCTATGGAAGGGTGAAGAATGAGAATTTCTAAGATTAATGTAAGTTAGTACTTACAAGGTGCTGTTTGAAGGCCCCATAAAGTCTTGTTGTTGCTATGAGAAGCCATCAAGTAAATGAATATTGCTTCTTTGAAAATCTGGTCAGGAATGTCTCACTGACACAGATTTTGAACTTTGAAGGAAGTTTTAGATAAAAAGCACAGCTTTGAGGCTAGAGTGAGAAAGTGGATGTAGAATTTACTGGTTTTCTTCAGTGTCTATTTTCCAGTGGTCAGCCCCACTGGCTGGCGGGGCACCTGCTTCCCTGTCACTGGGCTCAGGTGGCATATGAGCTGGTATGGATGGGGACATTGGTCAGATTCAGAGCACTTCCTCACATTTGCACTCCTTTTCATCACTTTGCTTCCCAATTGTGCCTGTCAACACGCATCTAGCGTTAAACTCGGCTCAAGGGTGGCTCCTCGCGGGGTCAGGCCATGGTTTGTGACACAGGTGCAGGTGAGAAGTCTCAGATGTCCACTCCGGTTTGGTCTGTTGAAGGGAGCTAAAGCATGTCTCCAGTCAGTCTTTTTTCTCATTCTCTCCCCTCGGCTTTTTCAACACAAGAGGATTAGCAGGATTTGCTGCAAGTTGCCTGCTGCTCCTATTACGATTTCTGTAGTTCTCATTAATTTCACAAAAGCCCTGTTTTGTCTTGCAGCCACTGGCAGCAGTTCATGGAGGGTGGGAGCAGGAATCCCCTGAAGTGAAACTTACTGTCTTAGAAAGAAGTTTTATAGCACTAGAGTTTTCAGGCCACAAATATCTTTAGCTATTTCTTTTAAGTATATTGGTTGCTACTTGTGCACTTGATACTGTGGTACCCAGAGTTCAGCCTGTAATGTGGAGCAGCATGATGCAGATATTACTAATTTTTCATCTTTGACCTTTTCTTACCAGCTCTTTTGTTAAAACCCAGCTGAATTATCCCAGACTGGGAAAAATCATTGATTTAGAACCTATCCAATAATTTATATTGGGGAAAAAAAAAGAGGGGATTTTACTCCATTTTGTGGTAAAGCACTCATATCCTATCTTTCCCCTACTGCCAAGCCAATCAACATTTGTCTTTTGTGTGGTAGGATGAAAGAAAGACTGAATATTGAATAGGCCTAGGCAGCATCTAATTGGTAAAAATATTTTTCCTTGGATGTAGCTGGACACACGAGATGGTAAAGCTGGGGATACTTAAACTGAGGGAGAGAATTCCTGCTGGTGATCCCAACTATGCAGAACAGAGTGCAGTGTGTATAATGACTGATATAGGCAGTGAGTATAGTGGAAAAAGATTTCCAGTTCAGCTGTCTGTTTGTATTCCTTTCTAAAATTTTCTAAAACATCCATTATTTAGGATTGCATATTTTTACAAAACTTTGGAAAAATTCCTCGTATTATATTTTAAGATGCATTTTAATTAATATCTGCTTTTGAAAAGAAAGCCTTTGTCTTCAAGCAGTGAAAGAGAGAAAAAGAAAAACCACAGATCGTAAATATTTTTACAATGTTATGGTGCATTAATATATTCAGTTTTTTTCTAATAGAGATTTTGATTATTAAAAATACAAATTGTCTGATTAATTATAAATTATAATTTGATTTATAAGATGGTGTTACATATTAAATAATGCCAGATGGTGCCATGAGGGCATTAGCTCCCCATAATAGATTCTAGATGACAAGGGAATTAAAAGGGGACAGAGTCTGGGAACCAAATTAAACAAGCAGTGGAAACTCTGCCAGAATAAAAATAGTTCCCAAAGCATTTCTCTCTCTCAGTCTCCCTTTTTTTTTTTTAAGTTAAACATTAAAAAAACCACCCCAAAACCTATTTATTTTTTGTTACGCTTTCAGCATTTATGATTACAGTAGGACTCCAAAGGCAATACAGCATGAATTAAATTTTCAATAACTTCATGTGCCTTATAAGCTTCTTTCAATATGTTTGCATTGGTTAGTAAAAAATCTATTGTTATATACCACCATTTGAAAAATGTTTCTGGACGTTAGAGCAACCAGGTTTGTTACTTGTACCACTCCTAGCTAAGACAGATCCTTTTCCTCACCTTAGCACTAGTGTCTGAGGTACATCATTGCCCTAAAGTGCAGTTTTTCTTCCTAGGCAGAATTAAACAAGGCGTTACATCGACTTTACTTACAAATATAAGTTACAAAGACCAAACCACATGCTTATAGTTGGAATAGTCCAAGTACTACTAAAATGAATGAAACAACTTCCTCTCCCAAAGGTGTGAGGAGGAAAAAGAATAGAGTGTGCAAATACATAGTTTGAAATTCTAGTTATATAGACATTGTTAACACTAAATTATAGGGGGGTTAAAAATAATTTTCAATGTTGATTTTTTAATAGAAGTTGCCTGTGTTAAACTCATATGAGGAAAGGAATTCTGCTTCAGCACTGACCGGAATATCTCTTTTCTCCCGTCTCTCAGTTCTGATTTCATGTCAGTTCAGTGTATTTAAACTACTACCACCACCTATGCTTTTCTTTGCTATGGTTGTTTCCACCATGTCTCGCATCTTAAAGGGATATTCTGCAGTCAGCTTTATTTTGAGTGGCATTCGTTAAGAGATTGCTTGTTCTTTGCCTGGTGATCTATTACCCTTATGTGAGCAATGTGTGCTGACATAGTAATATCCTCCAGAGCATCCTATTTGCAGCTGCCCCACCAAGTTAATTCTCAAATGCTTCTAGTTTTAAGTTTGGTGTCCTTATTTGATGCCATTTGTTGAACATCTACAGAGACTTTCCTTCTCCATCTTACTGTGCATGGATTCTTCTGTAGGAATACAGAGAGGTGTGTAAGAGACTGAAAGTTTTGTAAAGTAATCGCTGTTATGATCTGCAATAAGCATCTGAGGAGCCTGAGAAAGTCTTTAGGTTTAACAAGTGTCTCTTTTTCCTAGGAGCTGTGCTTCTTTCTATTTGCATCTTTTTTTTTTTTTTTTTTTATGAAAAGAACAGTGAAATAGTATGGCTATCTTTCTTGAACTCAACCTCATGTATTTTATTTTGAAATATCTGATTCAAGAACACCAAATCCCTTTCTTGTACTCCTGATTTCTTGTTTTGATATATCGTCTTATTATTGAACAATGACTGATGACTTCAGGCTCTGCCTAATATTCATTTATAAACATTGCATCAGAAAAGCAACGTTGCACATATTTGCATGAGAAGATAATGTAATGAAGTTGAACTAATTTTGTCTCTGAAATTCCCTTTTTAAAGTGCACTGGTCTTCAATGTAAGATGATGCAAAAAGTGCTGAGCCTGGACTTTTTGTCTTAAACTTGGAATTTCCACTATAGGTGATACCAGTGTTTCCAAATTTCTTTTGGTACTGAATAAAACAAAAGTTATATTAACAATTTATGAAGGAAGGGAGGAAATTTTATTTTATTTTATTTTATTTTATTTTATTTTATTTTACTTTACTTCATTTTACTTTACTTCAGTTTACTTTACTTCATTTTACTTTACTTCATTTTACTTTATTTTATTTTGAAATTACCTTAGTAAGCTGTCTCTTCCTGATAAGGTTAAAATATTTTATTTCAATATTTCATTTTTACTTTTATATTATGGTACAGTTTTAATGCTATAAACAATCCATTTAAAGATGAAATTAAGAATTTCAGTCACTAAGAAAATTCCAGTAATTCTGGCACAAATATAGACAAAACTTATCCTCATTTCAGTTGCAATATTACATTATATCAGAAGTATTTACTGATGAAAATCACTTTTTTTCATTCATTTCTAAGAAGTATGCGCTCGCAAAACCTTAAGTGGTGGTTTTCATTTAGTATCAAAAATTCATAGAACTTGCATATTTCTACTCAGACTCTGTGTACCAAAGACGGTAGCAAGAACTGTTTGAACCTCTTGAATTTCACACAACACAGGTTTTAGCAACTTAAAAAAAAATTATATTTTACAAATTACTTCTGATACTGCTAAGCTTCAAGTAAAGACAACTAATTTAAATTTTGCCACACTTAGAAGTTATTTCCTGGAACTGAATAAGAATCTTATTTGATATAGTCTGGAGACACAAGCTGCTCTCAGGATACCCCAGAATCATGTGTGTATGTACTTGTATATATGTTTTAATTCATATAACTCAGGTAATCGGTACTTTAAAACAATCCTCTCACCAAAAAAAACGTCCGTGTTTTAACAATAAAGAATGATGGTGTCTATCATGCAATAGGAAGTTTAACCCAGAGTTTCCTTCCCTCTTGGAGCTTCATATCTGTGATTTCTTCGAGAACTACTCTCTTTCTTTCTGTAACTTTCTGCCTCTAATTTCATGAGGTATAGGTCTCTGTGACTTATTTTCAAATATCTACATATATGAAGAACTGTGAGTCAGCTGAAAAAAAAAAAAAAAAAAAGCAGGAAAATAAAACAGTGTTGGTGACCCATCATTTGATATTCTTATCCTGACCTATACTACCAAAAAAATGCTTCTGCCCAATTGAAGCAGGACTGCCTGAGACACAGCAGGAAACAAATTAACATCTGTAGTGCAATTCAAAGGGACTGGAGCCTTTGATTTGCCTCCTCCTAGGTGCCTGGTTATGTTTCTGGAGAATCCTAGAATCATTAAGGCTGGAAAAGACCTCTAAGATCATCGAGTCCAACCGTCAACCCAACACCACCATGCCCACTAAACCATGTCCCTAAGCACATCATCTACATGTCTTTTAAATATATCCAGGGATGGTGACTCAACCACTTCCCTGGGCAGCCTGTTCCAAGGTCTGACGACTCTTTCAGTAAAGAAATTTTTCCTAATGTCAAACCTAAACCTCCCTTGGTGCAACTTGAGGCCATTTCCTCTCGTCCTATTGCTAGTTACTTGGCAGAAGAGACCAACACCCACCTCGCTCCAACCTCCTTCCAGGCAGTTGTAGAGCGCGATGAGGTCTCCCCTCAGCCTCCTCTTCTCCAGGCTAAACACCCCCAGTTCCCTCAGCCGCTCCTCATAAGACTTGTGCTCCAGGCCATTCACCAGCTTCGTTGCCCTTCTCTGGACATGCTCCAGCACCTCAGTGTCCTTCTTGTAGTGAGGGGCCCAAAACTGAACACAAAGAGGCAGCCCATATAGCATAGCCTGACATAGGTCAGCAAGATAAAATGGAGTGGGAAAGACCTCTGCCAGGTATATTGCCTGTGCATTTCTAGTTGCTCTTCTAAGGCTATTCCAGAGGTAGGGGGTAAGAATAGGGAAATAAAAAGGATAGGAAGTATGAGAAGAATTCAATACAAAAGGAGACTGAAAGCATTGGAGAAGTGAAAATAAAAAGAAAAACTGAGGGAGAATTATAGATTTCTGAAGGAAGGTTACACAGTTGCTTGTGTTTCCATTCTCTTCTGTTACATAATCAAGAAATAATTAAGCTCTCCAGAAACATATTAAAACAGACTAACGGAAATGTGTGTCTTCTGTTTTGTTTTATTATGGTAAGCATTGTATAACAAACTTAGGGAATGCCATCCTGGAGGGAGGGAGAGAAGGAAGCTTTTATCTGAATCATTTGAACCAGTTTTATTGTACACAAATCTCTCTTAAAATGAACAAATTTTTAGTTTTCAGGACTAATCTTTTAGTCAGCTCAGGTTAGGAAGATTGTTTTGTTTACTTCATAGCGGTACCTTTTGCAGCAGTGTCTATGAATTTCTTGAGTCTAGCTACCAGATGAGGAAGACTACTGATCCTATCTGCAGCTGCTGTTCGTATATCACAAGTAATAATGTCCACAATGATTTCTCCATCCCCCCAATGAGTTTCAAGACCTCTTCCTGAAACTGTTCTTTAGGAAAGGACAATTTAAAAGAATTTCCTTTACCAAAAACAAAAAAGGGGAAAAAAAAAGGAAATTAATCTGACTTCTTATATTTAACATAAATTAATTGTGATTTAAAATATTAAAGAGTTACACTGAAAACAGCCCAGCATTGTTATTCTTACTCTGGTCTTTTTTGTTCACGAATACTTTTGACACTGTCAGTCATCACATGCATGAAGTCAGGAGCATGTTTCATATTGCCAGTTCTTTAAACAACAAGAAAATCTATTGGCATCTGCTCCCAAAGGCATGCCTCTGAGGGGCAGGTAAGCTGCAAGCTAGTAAGAAGTTGG
>VZTQ01007788.1:2199-23067 GCA_013400755.1 Pelecanoides urinatrix | reverse complement strand
GCCAAGGAGTGATCAGCAAGATTTGTTCACCCTTTAACACTTCAGTTTTCACAATTTACAAAAATCTAAAGGTGAGATATTATTACAGTAAGTCATTGCCTTTCAAAGGCAACAACAGTGTAATATCCTGAAAGACTAGCAGGTGTCTGAACAAAAAAGCAGGATGGCAGTAGTGGTATGGACTGTTAGTCTATGTCTATGACAAATGCAGCAAGCTTAGCCCATGAAGGAGGCACAACTGGATCCTCTGGCACAGGTTTCCTAAAAGTGAGTTATTGCAGACAGTGGGAAACGAAACTGAGTTTACCTCTAATTTCACTTTCCGTGGCATTAGATTTTGTCAATATATAGATGCACACAGAAAAAGGATAGTTATTCACCTAAAAATAACTCTTAAAATGAACTTTTACTTTTGCATCTTTAGTAGGCTATAGTAAGCAGGTAGAGGCCAGGAATGGTGCTAGTAAAAACACAGAATAGTTTCTTAAAAAGGAGCAGAAAACTTTCTGGATTGTCCCCTGCTTTACTATATTGCATTACAATGCACAAGCATAAGGAATGAGAGAATAAGCTTTCATGAGAGGAAAGTAGGAAAAAGTAGATCTTTTTGTTTACAAACACATATGGTCCCCTTTCCATTGGAAAAAGTGTAAAGGACAACACAGTAACCAACTTATCTGACAAAGTTAAGAAAAAGTTTATGAAGGAGAGACAGAAGATAATTAAGATCTGAAGATGCAAAACAGAGTTTTCACAGTTTTACCATTTTTGTTATTTGTCAAATGATAACATCCCACTTCCAGAGCAGCCTGGTCTGTACCTGCTATTTTGTGAGGTTGTACTGAAGGCATCAGGAGAGAAAGGTATCTCCTACCACACTAAAACCCAACTGCAGTCACCCCTCTGGAATGGCAGCTGGAGGCCAGGCTGGGCAACATATACCTTTTAAAATGAAAACTGATGAACGTGCTAAGGCAACTCAATCTTGCTCAGGGGCTGACATGCACAGAATATTTAAGTTCCTCTTATAGTCATTGAGATGGTAACTTTCCCTCACTGTGTTACTGGTGTTTGGGTGCCTTTTACCGTACCCCAAATCGCTTTGGAAGCAGAACATAGACAGGAATGCAAAGCAGTTATTTATTCGCTAACACAGGCAACACTTAGCTGGGACTCGTGGTGTACCAGACTGAGCAGGAGTCTGTTCTCTGCCCAAAGCACCTGGTGGGTCTTGGCTGGTTGGGCAGTCGTCAGCCAGCTGGGGAGAGGTGGGTCTGCTTTGCTCCTTGGAACAGGCTGGTTGATGCTGCTGGGTTGCCTTCCTCTTTTATGCCTTTTTTATTCCCCCAGGAATTTATCCCTCTTCACATCAATATTTTTTGACTTGGATTCTAAAACAGCTTTTACCATCTCAGCAATTACCCTCTGTGTTTTCCCTTACCCTGTCTCGCAGAGTTGCAGTTCACATACTTTCTTGCACCCTTGCAACATTTTCTTCGTAGTGAGGCTGAGCCAATGCCACACAGCTCTACTGCACTGGTGCCAACTCACAGCAGCTCACCCTCTGGGCTGAGAGCCACCAGCTCATCCTCTAGTATATACCCAGTTGCTGCTCAGCCAAATGCTCTTTAGGCACCACTGGCTGTATTTACTAGATATTCTTCAACTATAATGGGCGCGTAGATACTTTGGCCATATATAAATCCCCCGGGTATATATCCTGACCTTGAATAGAATCTCAGTTTGTCTATTTGGTCTCTTTCTATACAGTTCTTAACTGCAGCCCAGTCCCAGAGATCTGGTTATAGTCCCACATATGCTGTTTCTTTCTGGTGCTCTTTGGTACAATGCTAAGATTATTTATGTAGAATCCATTGTCACCAGAATGCCAGTTTTACAAAGAGGATCATTATGCACCACTCATCTTCATTATGGAGTCTTATTGTTGGTGACTTTCCTATTAAGAGCTTTCTAGGAAAATGTTAACAAGTTTCCTCTATTGAAAAATGTGGATAACTTTTTCTTTGGCGAGAATAAGTCCATTCTCCTTTCCAGTTTACTGTTAATTTCTTGTACCACTTCAGTTTCCTTCCAGATGTTTCCAGATGTTTCTACCAAGGTATTCTGAACATAGTATTTATACCTGCTCAGACACTGTAATTTGCAGTTTCTATACCTCCCTAATGGAACAAGTTGATATATTTTACCATTTTAATACATTTAATTTTTATATTAATTTTTAATTTAATGCTATAGTGATCAGAGAAGGTCCCTGATGACCCAAGAGGATGTTTGGGAATGGCCAGCATGTCTTCACCATGGGCAAATTTGCCTGACTAATGTAATTATTTCTGACAGAGTGCTTTTGATGTGGTCTCCCATGGCATCTTTAAAGCCAAATTTGTGAGATATAGTTTGGGTGTATGGACTGTAAGTAAGCAGAATACTGGCTGGTGAGTACAGGAGAGGGCCTGGACAATGAAACTTCAGGTGCTAAATACTCAGTCCCCACTTTGGGGACTTCAGTTTTGATGAGCTCTCATCTGATCCAGGGACTGTATGCCTCAATGACAGGAGCAGAGTCAGCAATCCTGAAATGCACCTTCCAGTTTTGTTTCATCTGAGAAGACTGAAGTTTGCCTGAACAATAGATATGAGCTACAACAATATGTAGAGTTACATCATGCTAGGCAGAAACTGGAGAATTTTTCTCCTAAGAAGGATTTTTTCTGAAGACACCAAGTCTTCATAGTTGCATGTGCCCTCAATCTGGTTCAAAAAAGCATATAACAATTCTAGTCTTGTTTCTCATCCATTAGTTCTTTCTCCCCAGAGTTTTGTTTGGTTTTTTTTGTTGTTTGTTTGTTTTGGGTTTCTTTAACCTGAAGTTTTTGTGGCTCTAAGATTTTGGTTCTGTTCTTGGTTTGCTTTCCAAAGATATCACAAAATTGTTTAACTACTAGGAGTCACATCACGAGTAACTGCTTACGTAGTTTGGTTGCTACTCTCCAACTTCCCTGGGGACATACTGTGGGACTGATATATTAGAAAAAATAGTAAGAATCGTTTAGCATTGCAGCTCAGGACACAGGCATCTGTAGACCTCTTTTGTTTGTCATGAAACCTCTGAGGAAACAAAACAGTGGAAGCCACTGCGTAGAAGTAAGGTAGAAAGAACATTTATTTAATAACACAGGTTGTATTTGGTCAGTTAGAAAACTAGTGCATGTGGCACTTAACTTTAAAGCACTTTGAAATACCGTGATATGCTGATAGATGGTTATCCAGTTTCTCTGTAAAAGGATACTCGTTAGAGATAAAAAGAGCTAGGAACGTTATACTTGTGATTTTTATTTTGTGAAATACTTGTCCCTTTCTTTACACTAAACAGTAAATTTCTCTTAGAAATGCTCTGATGTTTTATTCTATACTTTGCTGGTCAGCTGTTCCTATATTAGAAGTGTGCTTCAGTACTTTAAATGTCTTCTTTTGGGGGGAGGTGGTGAGAAGCAGAAGATGAGGGAGGGGACATAGTCTTTCCTGGAAAAATAAAAAATGTTAAAGAAAATTATCTTTATTTCAAACAGTATTTGTGGAGTAAGATTAAATGTAATCTGTAAATCTTTTCTCTGAATCTGAACAAAAGTAACATTTGCTTGTAATCATCTTAGGGAAGATAAAGGAAATCCTGTATAAATAATCTAAGATATCATTAACTGTGCAAAGATTCAATAATTATGTTTTTTCTTAAAATCAGTCCTTTAATTTATGCAAAAGCTCTTCTTCAAATAAAGGCCAAGCAATCAGCCTCACCATTGTTCAGCAGGTGAACATTTTATCAGTACTTAAAATTTGAGAGGAAAGACAGAGGAGAAGTTACAGTTTTCAGGCAAGTATGAAATATGGCATTGGTGCTAATACAGAACCTTGTTATCTCCTTTTCTCACCATTAATATTTGACTAGGTTTTCTGGATACTTTCTTTCAGTCCTGGAAACAATTCGTTACACACAAGAATTCTTAACCTATTCATTTTCTTTAACAATGAGGAATATTGCCAATAATTAACTGAAAGTTCAAAGAAGTAATAAATGAAAGTTCAAGCAATTCCCCCTGTATCTTTTTTGATATTTATAAAAATCATGATTTATCAAAGGAGCAAGATTTTTTATTTTAGAAGTCAGGATGGTTGTTCCTGTTACACTGTGTTCATTTAGAAGTCTTTCTACTTTTAATGATTATTTTAATCAGTGCCCCTGATATTCAGTAAGATGTAATTCACAGATCAACTATGTTCCCTCAGTTTTAAAACTGGTTCTCTTTAAGTTAAAATACTGGTTCTAGTTTTGATAGCTATAAGCTATCTGACCTTCACAAGTGCTTTGTGGGGTTATATCTCTACT
Organism: Pelecanoides urinatrix; assembly: GCA_013400755.1. Classification (NCBI taxonomy): domain Eukaryota; kingdom Metazoa; phylum Chordata; class Aves; order Procellariiformes; family Procellariidae; genus Pelecanoides; species Pelecanoides urinatrix. The sequence continues at coordinate 18,665 of VZTQ01007788.1, read as the reverse complement.
CTCTCTAAACTTTGAAAATTAGAGGGGTTTTAGCTTGTTACCACTTTTGGGTTTACACAAAAGCTACAACAGCGGATTCCTGCTTGGATCTGAAACTCTCCCACTTGAGGGATGACAATTCTTTTTCATGAAAATAAGGTATTCTGAGAAAATATTATCAGGTTTACTGTTGTAATCAGCACTGATGACGGTGATGATAGGAATTAAATTAATTAATTTTTATTTTATTTTTATATATATATACACATGCACACATTTATAAATTTACATCCTCAGGATATGCTCTGGTGGGACCATTAAAAGATTAAAATATTAAATGTTACATATTTCTTCTCCTTATTGGCCAGTTTACCTCTCTGATCACTAAGAGGAACTTCACCAAAAAGTGAATGGAGGAGTTATTTATTACACAAACTCAATAGCGTTGTGTAGGTAAAGTGGAATGTGAAAATAAAAGAAGTATAGGAATTTCTTTCTTGCAAATGAAATACAAAGGCACAAAAACTTGCTCAATATCACAGGAAATGCTTTCTGGATATTTGAGAACAGAATCTTTCTGTCTGGTTCCTTGCCTACAAGACTATCAATGCCTGCACTTTCGAGGTTGTACCGTGTTTCTTTGATAATCATTCTAAGACTATCATAATGTCTTATTGGAAAATAAAGTACTAGGTGTCATGTTTTCTCACAAATAAACAAAACAATAGAATGGAAATTATCAGGATGAAATCTTTAGATTCATATTTTTCTTAAAATATGCAATACTGTACCTTGAAGTTTATTGATTCATGTTCCATTGTGTAACATTAAGAGAGTTTGTATTATGGAAGAAACATTTTTTAATTTTATGAGGACTTTATTCCCAATTGAAAACATGTAAAATAGGATTAATTTTTCATAACAATGTAATATGAAAAAACCCAGCACTGAAGAAGACTAACCAGCTTAATTGTCTGAGATTTTTATGAACAGTGATATATAGATATTCTTTTGAGCAACTAATCATAAATGTTGAGCGGTTAATTCAGCTACAACCTATAATTGTGGGAAGCAGGAGTTTGATAATGCCATAACTAGAAGAATAGAAACAACAGCAGGAAACACCAATTAAGCAATCTCCTTTGAATGTCCTTTTAAGAAGTTATTTAAAATAGAGACAAATTGTTTCCTGTATGATAAAACAATAGATTTAAAGAAAAGGACAAAAAAGCATGGATACATGAAATACAAGACAATGAAAAACAGTTGTCTTTTGGCACTGTTATGTGAAGTATCTCCATTCTCACCAGTGAATGTAGGGAACTAGGTATGCTACCTTAACAACTGTTTGGAGCACCGCCCACCACTTAATGAAAATGGTGTTCCGACACTGTCCAACACCATCCAGCACTACCATTCTCTGAGTTATTGAAATGCTAGCAGTCTCGGTTGGGGTTGGAGCTCAAAGTTTAAGCTGGTCTTTTGTTTTTGCTTATTAACACGTAACAAATCTCTGTAACTCCAGTGATGCTTCTGGTGAATCATATGCCATCCCATCATCTTCATATATGGTGTCACTGTCTCCCTCCTGTGTTGTAAGTGGTGTTGCACATAGTGGATCTACAGTGGTGATCTAGGCACAGCCCCTGTCCCACTGATGATAGTCAAGTTGGAAGAAAGTCCACTTGACTGTGCCTGTTGGGTACTAAGTGGCCGGGTTAATAGAAATAAGATCAAATAAAGATTTGCATTTTTCTCTTAGAATCAGGGAATCTGATTCCCAATGTAAATAAGGTATATGTTGTGTTAGCCACAATTTATACCTTCTAGCACCATAATCTTCAGGGGTATAACTCTTCTCAAAATTAAACATTCAGAAACATTCTTGAACTTGGGATCCAATCTTTGATCTTGCCAATATATTCCTGTAGAGATAAATGGATTTTGATTGAGATATTGAAATAGGATAAGCTTGTCTCTCTTTAAAAAAAAAAAAAAAGACACTGTACATTATTGCAGAACTAGATTTCTGTCCCTTAATCATTATTTCTGTGTTTTATCCAATCAAGTGTCTCATTTCAAAAGCATAAAAAGATGTGGTAGCTGGAACTCCAGCCAGTTCAAATATCTTGCCCTGGTCTGTTGTTGAATAACTTTATCACTAAATTTAAAAGATTATGCTGATACGATAGTTGATGTGTTATTGGCATCCTGGTACCACTTAAATAGGATGAGGAAAGGCACTTCTATTCAGAGTACTCTCTAGCTCACTGGTATAGACCCACTTCCCCCTGGGAAATAGGTGACATAGATTTGAATTCCCTCATGCTGATGAATGGATTACCCATAAAAATAGGTACCTCTCTATATTGTTTCTGAACGGTAATGGCAAGATGCTGTGCTTCTTGAGGGATTTAGTGTTGTTTGTGTGATTTAGTATGCTCCCAGTATGCTTGCCAGGCTAAGGCTCTCTACATTGTCTCTGGGTTACAATGAAGTTTAGAAGAGTAGGATGTATGTAAAATGTTTTTCTGAGAATTATTAGAACATTAGAGAGAATAGCAATTTTAAAGTATCTCTCCTGTATTTCAATAAGCACAGCAAATGGAATTTTTTTCCCCCATCTTGTCCTCATGTTTCTGTTTCTCATCCATTTCTTTTTCATCTGGACTGAAACCGCAATAAGGGTTGTAGTTCTAGCAGTGAACCATAGCTCCCAAGCTCAGTGATCTGAGAGATTTCTGGAAAAAAAAAAAACAACCAACAAAAAAAGAAACTTATTAAAATGAATCCAGAGATCTTTTTATGTTGAAAAGATGGGGGGTAGAGGGCTGAAGAAAGGGGCAAGGAAAGTGCTCTATATGGGTGTCCTGGTTTTGGCTGGGATAGAGTTAAATTTCTTCCTAGTGTTGTGTTTTGGATTTAGTATGAGAAGAATGTTGATAACACACTGATGTTTTTAGTTGCTAAGTACCCTCCTAGTCACGGACTTCTTTCAGCTTCCTGTGCACAAGAAGTTGGGAGGGAGCATAGCTGGGACAGCTGGCCCAGCTGGCCAACGGGGTATTCCATACGATGTGATGTCATGCTCAGTATATGAATGGTAGGCGTGTCCAGGAAGTAGTGATCTCTGTGTTTTGTTGGGCATTGCTCGGCGAGTACACTTATTTTTTATATTCTATTCGTCGTCGTCATTGTCGTCGTTGTCGTCGTCGTCGTTGTCTTCTTCTTCTTCTTCTTCTTCTTCTTCTTCCCCTTCTTCTCCTTCCCCCTCCCTTTTCTGTTCTATTAACCTGTCTTTATCTCAACCCACAAGTTTTCTCACTTTGGCCCTTCTGATTCTCCCCCTGCCCCACTGGGGGTGGTGGGGGGGTGAGCGAGCGGCTGTGTGGTGTTTGGCTGCCTGCTGGGTTAAACCACAACAATGGGACTGAAGAAAACCAACATCAAATATGGGTGACTTGGCAAATTTGGATTAAGTGTTAGTGCCAAGCATTGTGACTGTAAAGCTATTTTAGGAATTTCTGCATTTTCTACAGTAAGCGGTATGACAAATAAATGTATAAAGGAATTCATTCTGAGTGTTCCAACATTCTGTCAATGATGGTAAATAAAGAACTGCTCTGCATAATACTGACAATCTTATACATTTACTAGGGACTGATTTAATGTTCCATAATTAAGTGTAAAACTGGAAAAGAGAAAAATGTAATGATGAGCAAAATTTCATAGCTAGGTTTCTGAGTTGCCAAATGCTTCAGAAGTCTGCAATTTCACAGCAGGATTGGCTCCAGAAGTGGAAATTGGACATAAATATTTCCAGAGACTGAAAATATAAATAAAAAAAAAATTAATTAAGAAACACATTTTGTCCTAATATATTATCTATTAATAATTATAAACTAATAACAGAGCTATCATTTAGAAATCAACTTATTAAAAATATTTAATGAATTAACTTCAATTGTAAATCTGTGTCTTAGAATATTTCAAACAGTTGGTCAATTTTGGTGCATTATTTCATGATAATTGCACATAAAATGCTCTGGGTGTGTTGGCTGCTGAACAAGAAACATTATGGCTATTACAAATCATTTTTTTCAAGTATTGTATAAATATGCTAGTACCCTAACACATTTTTTGTCACTGACCAATAGTGCATTAATTTCTTTTTTTTGTTATTGTTTTTGACCAATGGTCTGTATTTTCCATTAGGGATCTTGTTATCATTAGATCCTATTTATCAAAGAAAGCTATAGGACAGAATGACTCTTCTTTTGTACCCAAACTAGCTGTACCTAGGGGATATAATGGATACTATGGCAGCAAAAAAATCACTATTTTACACTCATACAATTGCCTTGGAGTCATATTTAAGTCTTTGGAATGGCTTTAGGGTAGGTATATTATAGTGCCAACACAGCACTATGAGTGTTTACATTAATGTATTTTTGTTACAAGATGTAAGCGCAGTGGAACCTTTAAGACAGGTAGCAAAATGAATAGTGATTCTGCAGATACACAAGTAAAGCAATCCGCTAGAGCCAGTGATGGACTCGCTATGAAAACAAGCACTCTTTCTTAAGAGAATTTGTGTCGATACCAGGTGTATGATGTATTTGAAACTCCTGTTAAACAAAAGGGCTCTGGCACAGAAAAGTGCTGATCATAGGAGGTAGCGATTGACCCAACTCTGTACTATTTCTGTTTGATTAAAAGTCTGTTATTGATGGGACAGAACGATGGCCTCACTTCACTGTTGGGCTGAATACCAGCTAGTTTTAGGAGCCAATCTTATTAACTAGTAGTTAAGTGCCTTGTCTGAGATTGGAAGCATGCAAGAATGAAAAGAGTACATGTGGTAAACAGAGCAATTTGAGCATGCCAATACATTATGAAAAGGAAGTCCAGAAAAGATGAAGAGTAGCAAAAGGTGAGCAAATTTATAAATTAAATCATTCTACTTAGACAAGCTTCTTCAAAGTTCTAGAAAAAAATTAAATGGGAGTACTTGACATTTTTTTTATGGAACACATTAGGTTGTTTTTTTTTTTTTTTTTTTAGTAATTAAATGGATCAAAATGTCGTTATGAAGGGAAGGAAGAGCAAAAATGAAGAAATTCAAATAAGGCTTTCAGTGAGATCTTTATGAAAAGTCTGGATAATGCTGACAAAATTTTTCAGTGGAGGAGCTATTTTGGTAAATCTAAATAACAACAAAAATGGTTTTACAAAAGAACTGAGCTTTCAAATACTTTTATTGCAACTGCCTTGGCTCAGGACTTGGTACTTAAGTGTTAGAAACTCTATACTTTTTATATTTTTCTTCTGCTTATTTATTCAGGTTTTTGAGAGTGAGTTCTTTTTATTTATTTATTTAGATTACAGTGTTTACATTGTTTTAGGAACGAAAGGATATAACTAGGCTGGATGCTATTTCCAACACTATGAGTGGGAAGGACTGCTGAGAAAGGTGATGAAGGGAAGAGTATTATTGATAGCTATAGAAGAGATAGGAGAATGTCAGGGTGTCTCAAGGAGTCTGCAGAGAGGTTTCCCTAAAGACCTTCCAGGAGATGAGACAAACTCCATGGGTTAGCCTCTTCTTTCCCATCACAGCATCCTTCACAGGCTCAGCCAACCATATGGGCACCACTTCGTACAGATTGGGACTGTACAATAAAGCTGAACAATACACTAAATTTTAACCACAGTCACTTTAAATCTGGCCATAAAAATCCTTCCATTTTAAAAATTACGAGGAAACTTACAGATAAACCTTCTATATATAAGTAAGCCTTACAATATATTTAAGAGAAGGTCAAACTGATGATGAAAACTAGCTGATGAACTACCTATGGCTCACAAAACGGCTGATGTGAAAACTCACTGCAAACGCTGCCTTAATTTTTTTGTTTCAACACTTAGACTTCATGCACAGGTGTCGCGTATAAATCTCTATCATTCAGACACGTGCTCATATGTGTATCGCGATGGGCATTCATCTGATTGCACAGGGTAGTTCACTACACAGCACTCTGGTTGTGGCTGTAATCTTGTTTTGGCTCATATCTTAGTGTGACATGTGAAAGTGCCTGATTCCTGGGAAATGCTTCCAAAATATTCCACATCCTAATACATCTATTAAATGCTTTATTTATTCATATTTGTGTGTGTGTGTATATATATCTGTACATATAGATAGACAGACAGATAGATCCCATTTAAGTAGAAGTTTTCAGTTCAGATATCTTCACTTACTTTCCTAAGTCTCCATATGTTGCATGAAAAAAAGTTTATTTTAAAATTTAGAGATTATACTGTGGAAAAATTATTGTGTACACAATAATGACTTTCTGAGTAGTTAGTCATAACAGCTTCTGCCTTACATTAACTAATGTATATCTCTAAGTTTAAAGTAGCAACAGTTATTATAATTATTATAATTGATGTTTTGTTTTATCAGTACAATTGGGCATACCATTCACTTGTAACAACACTGTGTTTAGCAAATATAAACTGAATTCTGCTTTAATATTTTATCTGAGAGGAGTCAACATCTCCTCTCTTTTAAACAGAGAAAAAAGAGCAGTTTTGGAGCTATTACATGAAGAAAGAATTCAATGCCAGGCACTGAATTAAATTACACAGTCAGACTAGTAGAGCTACTTAAGATAAAAACTGGTTGCAGATATTTGCAAAGTCTACAGGAAAACATCTGGCTACGTTTTTGTCCTTCAGGTATGATATATTTTGCTAAGAACAGAACCATCAAAAATCCCATAAGAGCAAATTGGCCTGGGAGAAAATTAGAAGGTAAGAGAAAAACATCTTTCTTTATTCATCTTATCTTGATTTTTTCTGCCACTAGGTTTGCTTGCAGTGAAATATTTCAGAAGTGAATTTTGCTTAGTGCTTACCTTAAAAATAATTTTGTTCTGTGTAGTTTTTAAATATTTTCTACTAAAAGGAAAATGTACTAGTACTTTCCAATAATTGTTGTCGGTTAACGTTCAATGTACTAGGACTGTCGATAGTGGAAAGTTTGAAACCCCCAAATTTATATCAGATAACAGATGTATTTCTTACTTTCAAAAGGGAATGGGTGTAGGCTAGAGGCTAGAGACTGTCAGTTATTTCAGACAGTTTAATGGAGATCATACTAGCATCCAAAATCCATTTCACCTCTCCCTACAGTGCAGTATGTATTTCTGCTGTATTTACCTTCCATGTAAAATAAGATGACACATGCCATTAATTGAACTTCATGGTCAGGTAAAATACTTTCACCATTTTTTCCAGGAATGAAAATCAGTAATACTAGCACATCCATTTTAGCATGTACAAATAAAAATATGTCCATCTGCTACTTGCATTGTACTGTATATGGTAGGTAGGCAGAAGAACATATTCAGCCCATAAACTGTTCAGGGAGAGTTTGTACAAACTGTAATTGTACATTAGGTACCCATTTCCTTTGAAAGTAAGTTTTATTTTATTTAAATACTTGAACATTTATTTTTTATTACATTAATGATGAAGACACTTAAAGATGTGTGCATATTCTTAAATTTGGTTGCGTATCTGAGTTACTTCTTGACTTTAAGTATAAGAGAGGTAATATCAAAGTTCATTTACGAATCAGGCTTTCTGATCAGATTATAATGTGCTTTGTTTTTTATAGACTGCATTCACTTACGTTCAGAGTAGAAATCAAAATGATCAATTTTCTTCCTGTATGACACCAAAGACACTGTTATCACCATTGCTTTAGTACAGTAAGTTAAAGACTAGGACATAAAGTATGAACAGGATAAGGCTATGTTAAGCTGCATAAAACTGCCCAGATATCTTGACTTCCTTTGCAGATTTCTAACAGTAACAAACCTTTCTTCCTCCATTCACACAATGCCTACCTGTCCCTCCAGCATGTCCATGCTTTGGGTCTCTCCCTCTTCTCTGCTATATATTCATGTTTCCAGCAAACCTCAATCAACCAATTCTAATGCCTCCCTGGTCTAATATAAGTCCATGTCACATCCAAATTTACTGTGTACTGTGTCTTTTTTACACAGGTTGGACACTTGCTCTTTGCTCTGCCTATTCTAAATCAGTTTTGCCCAGCTCTGCATTTCCTTAACAGACCATGGGGAGGTTGTTTATAGCTGTGGGGGTCTCTTTTGTGAGCCCGGTCCCATTTTATCATCCCATGCCTGTAGTCTGCTACAATGCACCGTGTCCCGACTTTTTAAGTCACTTATTGTCATACCAATAGAGCTCCTATAGCTATAGCGAAAGCCCAGTTCAGGGCATGAAACTCTGAACTGGGTAATGCACAAAACAGACAAAACATTTGAAACTGTAGTCCCTAAGCTCCAGGAAGCATCTACAGAGCATGTAGATGTCAAGGTCAAATTCAGACATCCCATTCTAGATCTAAGCGTAATAGCTGAAGTTTTTGTCCTGGGGCATTGTTTGCTGTCTAGAGATGACTGGCCCCTTCCATCTGCTGATGGAAGGACTGTTTGAGCTCTCCAAATTTGCTGCGCTGTCTGCTTACGCTTACCTGGCTGATGTTGTGTGAAATGGAACAGGCTGTACTCACACTGCCATTTCCACCAGGATAGTAACCCATTAAAGTGGTAACACATTGCTGGGGGAGGATACCATCTTTGATGGATACTGTTTGCAAAGTGAATGTTGCAAGATTTCCAAGAAAGTTTTATTTTGATCCAAAATTTGGTCAATTTTTTGTAGTTAAAAATAGATGCTTTGGACGTCAGGTTCAATCCACTCACAAATATTCAGTTCTACAATTCACATCAGAGGTACTAACATATCTTTAAAAACTAGTAGTTCTCCTTCATTCCCCAGTTTAGTTGTTCTAAATGAAATGTAGAACATGTCTGCTTGAGGCAGACATCCAGAATGAAGGCTTTCACCCTCAGTGATTGTCAGCAGTGATAGCAAAGGAGATCAGCAAGTGGAAACATCGATTTGCAATTGGAAGTGAGGGTTAACCAGCTATAGTTTCAATAGCTTTGATAATTAGGTAGCGCTAGAACAGGTATTGGAGATGTTTGTCCTCTAGAGATCTGTTTTAAATTAATTATTTACTTTTCTATGCTTAGATTTAAACACAAATGATGAAATAAGTAATAAGTAATCACAAAAGATGAAATAATAATATCTTCTGTAAAGGCTAATGAGAGAAATATAAAACCTGGAATGTTTAGGTTGATTATTAGGAAAATGTTTTCTGACAGTGAAATATATTATGTTTTGGGATTGTCCCAGAAGGCAAATAGTTGAGGCCTAACTTCTTGGGTCATACTACTAAGTAGATGGAGGTCAAGAAAATACATTCTGTGAAACAGCCCTGTACAGCACAAATAAGGGGTGATGATATGAGAATCCTGTTCATCTGTAAATGCTGTGATTCTGTGATCCATTTTTATTTATTTAGTGATTCATGGAGAAGTTCCTGCATTATCAAGGCAGGATGAGAGACACTAACACAAAAGAGGGAAAAAGAGCAATGGAAGAAAAAACTTTTCATGTTACTAATTAATCACAGTGTGAGTTTTCTTCCAATGGCACCTTCTTTCCAACTGCTGACATATGGTGCTCATATAACCAGCTGATTTGCAGTATCACATCCATTCATCTGCACATCAGATAGATGTTTTTCTTTTGTAAGCTGGTGGCCAGGATTCTGTGAGGGGGTGTTTAAGATAAAGGTCACCCAGAGGTACCACACAGGTTTAGGCTAGGGAAGGCAGGGGAGAGCAAGTGTTCATTTAATCCTCTCTTCTCCTATTCAGTCCATTATTTGCACGTTTTAGGGACAGATGTGCAATCTGGGAAGTTTTCCAAATTCATTTTTCAGAACATTAGGTGCTCTCAACATTAGGTGCACTAAGCAAATGCCTCTTTGTAACAATTTTGCCACCAGCACTTAAGATGAACTGCTTTCAGGATGAAAATAGATGGCTGAGAACTTGGGCCAAACTGAGCAATTTGGGGATAAAATTACTTTGAAAACTTTTTTAGCTGGTTTTCACACACTCACTCTGTTCTCTTTAGAGTTCTTCAAGCCTTTGAGCACTTATATAAACAGTCTTCTTACATAAAGTGTTTCTGAAAAAAAGAAAAAAAGAAAAAAAGAAGTAGTACATGACAGAGGCTGAGAAATGTTTCCAGAATAATTCTATCTATAGGACAATGAATCACCTACCCCAAGTTATTGATCTGATCAAAGAGTTTCTAAATATCCAGACTTGTCGCTACTTAAGCTTATTATTTTTCTATTTCGCTGGGGTTCTTTCTGCAGTTTTTTGTGCCTTAGAAGGGTGATTTTTTTTCCTCTAAAAGGGGGCACAGTACCTTGGAAGACTAAGAAGTAGTATTGAAGTGGACTGCTGTCTTTCATTCAGCAACCTCAATTTCTGTTTTATTTTCCTACTGCTTTAATGAGACTCCCTACTGGAGTTTAGGATTCTTGCTGCAGAGTCCTTGAGTTTGGAGTGGACTCTCCTCTATCTGCAGTAGCTCAGGTGTGCTGACGTTCAATACAGTTCAACAGTTTTCCTGTGCTTTTAACTAATAGGTTGGAGAGGTTGGAATTGCATGTTGCCTGATTGTTCTCTTTTGTCTTATTTATTATTACATATATCTACAGAGGAGAAATATTGAAGACACTGACTAGTTACACAGTTAGTTTTTTATTGGTTTTTATTTTATATTTGAAAAGAATTTTAAAAGGTAGGGCTCAGAACGAAAGTAAGAGAAGGAAAGAAGAAAATGAGCTTGCAGTTAAGGGTTAACCCTGCTCCTGAGTGGTTCAGAGTGTGAGCATGCCCAGGTGGAGGACAGATTCTATATGCTGTTGTCCTTTATAGATTAGCAGAACATTGACTTACTTGATTCCTGCAGTTCTAGTTGTACATGTCTTTTGCTCTGAATACAAATGGTCTTCTACATTCTTTTAACCAAAGTGGGAAAGTTAATTTTAAAAACTGAACCATGAACCTCAACAATTTCATAAAGGTGATGAATTCCTAAGTTTCTGAAGGGGCATATAGAAACTCTAAATCATCATAAGCATAAATCATCATCATCATAATTCACACTTCCAATGATGGAGCATCCACAACTTCTCTGGGCAACCTGTTCCAGTGTCTCACTACCCTTATTGTAAAATTTTTTTTCCTTATGTCCAATGTAATTCTACCCTCTTTCAGTTTAAAACCATTGCCCTTTGTCCTGTTTCAAGAGGCCCTTATAAAAAGTTTGTCCCCATCTTTCTTATAAGCCCCCTTTAAATACTGAAAGGCCGCAATAAGGTCTCCCTGGAGTCTTCTCTTCTCCAGGATGAACAGCCCCAACTCACTCAGCCTTTCATCGTAGGGGAGGTGTTCCAGCCTCTGATAATTTTTGTGGCCTCCTCTGGACCTGCTCCAACAGGTCCATGTCTTCCTTGTGCTGGGGACTCCAGAACTGGATGCAGTAGAGGGGGAGAATCACCTCCCTTGATCTCCTGACCATGTTTCTTTTTATGCAACGAAAATGAGTAAGAATTTTACTAAATTTACAGTCTTTTTTTGCTGTTGTTTCTGTGTAATGAACAATGTAATGAATTGCTGTAGCATTTATGGTACAAGTTACAGCACCATATCAAGTGACAGTTAAATAAGAAAATGGCCTATAAACATACCCACAGAAGGACAGGTGTTTCCATTAAACAACTTTCATTTTTTTGAGAAACCTACCAGTCTAGCAAAGAAGCTGTGTCCTTACATCAAAAACCTCAGCAATGCCCAGAAGATGTTGATTTAATCATGTGCTTTCAAGTTAAGCACATGAATAAACATCACTTAAATTGGAGCTGTGTACAGCAAAGGGAACAATGGTATTATATTCAAATACTTCTCCATAATAAATTTTAGCCCATATTGGTTTCTTAATACTGACCACTGCATAGCATAATTAAGAGAGGATTCAACAGAGGTCTCAACAGTAATGAAAAAGGTTCCCTGTGTTTTATAAATGTATCACATTAATTACTTGTGCTCACAGCATCTCTAATAATTCCCAGAGCAGAAACAACATGTCCATTCTAATAACTCTAAGGGGGATTCTATGTTTACACTACTGCATATACAAAAAAGCTATGTAGACCTCTAAGGTTCTATAGCTCTAACTAATTAAACAGTGACTTTGCTGCTTGTGTCAGAGAATGGCTGGTGCCCCATGGACACGAGCAGCTATGGGAAAGTCTTCTAACTATGCAACTGCCTTTGGCATCATGCCACTGAGCAAAAGAAAAGGGAAAGGGAGGTGGGGAACTGAGTCGGGGGGGACTCCAGCCCAAAACTATAGAATGAATTCCCCTAAGAACCGAGGGTAGCCTCAAATCTCATTGCTTACTGCTTCCAGTGTGTGGCACATTTTTTTGACCTTATCATTTCTAATACACCAGTACAGGAATATGCACATAGGTGTTATTAAAAAAAGCAAACAAAAAACAGACCATATGAAAACATTATGTAGCCATTCTTTTCCCCCTGGGAACATGGTATGTGGAGAAGCAAGACAGATACTAGATACATTGCTTTCATGCAGCAGTAAAAGGCAGAGCTGAAGCTGATCCACTTTGCATAAAAAATGTAAGAAGTGACGGATGTGGATGTACTTGGTAACATAGATTATCTGTGGCCCCTAACACAGCTGAAACTAGCCTTCAGTGTATTTAATGTCACAACACTGTGTGCAGTTCACACATAAATATAGAACTGAAGTCCCAAATGCTGTGCTTACTTCTTATGTACTTCTCCATGAAGTTATCAGCCCCAATAGATGCCCATTTTTCCTATGAGAGAGAATGGGTCATGGCAGATGTGTATTTTCAGCATCCATCTGTCTTAGACAGCAAATTAAACTAAAGTCTTCTGAGATCCAAGCCAGAGCACTCTAACTGCAGAACTACACTTCCCACATGTATCATGTCAACACATGGCTTTCATTAGAAGCCTTAATGTGAACATTATATACATGAATAAAATATATGCACTTGTGAAAAGTCACGAGGCAAGACATACAGCAAAATGACTCGCTGTTGTTTCAGTACTGAAACACAACAATTACACACTCATGATCATGACAGATACATCACACTGAAATATTTTCTTTTCTTTCTTCCTTGCTATTCTGATTAGATAGGATTTAATAACTAATATACCTTTTCCATGCCTGACAGTTCTTATTAATTTCTTCTACAAGGCAATTAATGTAGATAGAAATCAGAACAAAAATAAAAATCTAGTGTTTAATAACAAAGGAGAAAAATAATGCTGCTAATTAAATATTATGTTTCATGTTTATTTTCACATAGCAAGGTATAATTTCTTCAAGAGTAAGGAGTAAAAATGATTACCAAAATTTGTGTTTACACTTAAGGATGTCCAAGAATAGATTTAGTAGAAATTCTCACATGATTCTATTTTTAAGGCATTTCTTTCTTTAATGACATACAAAACATTTTTCTTTCACTTTCTTGAATTATGTTAAGTGTAAATAAATTTGGGAAGTGGCGTTTGACCACATTTCTGGCTTAATGCAACTATAACATATGATTTGAAAGAATCAGAGAAACCTAAATGAGAATAGCGTACTGCTCCATCTGAACCATGAAAGAAAATAGCCTGAATGAGAACAGACATGTTGAGCAGATAAAGTTAGATATACTTTGGTATTGAAGCAGTCTGAAAAGGCCAGATAATTTGTTTAGTTATTTGAAATCTCTGTTTAAAATTTAAATTCGTGTAGGAGAATTTTTTTGTTCTTTTGTTGCAGTGGAAGCTTCCACCTTTACACAGAAAATCCACAGTTTTCAGATTTTTTTTGGAGACTTAAAACCTGTTGTCAAGTGAAGTTGTCTAATAGCCCTAAAGGCTTCCCATTTTTGTTATGAACACAAAAAATCTAACCACACTTGCTTAATTTTTCTGCAAGGCTTATCTCCCATGAAGCTGATAATGCTGCAGTTGGTTAGCATCTCTGAAAAGCAGGACAGTTTTTCAGTGATTCACTTTCTTTGCAGAAAGGCTACAGAAAAGGTTACAGCTGGCAACTGGCATGTGGAGTCTCACCTCTTTGGCTCGGCTCTTGATTCTGCCACTCTCTGCATGGCTTGGGGCATCTCACTTGGCCCTTTCTGGGCCCTAAAATAGTTAGCCAGTCTCTTAAGAGTTTTGTGTGGCTTCGCTAATTAAGATGAAAGGAAATGAAGAATACTACAATGTTGCAGAGGTTTATTATCATCATAATAAAACAGACAAATATTGCTGCAGGGATTCTATACTCCCTGCTCCTCTTTTTCTAGGAAAGCCTGCACAAACCACACCAAACTCTGATGATCTGTTGCTGCATAGCTGGCCGTGCATGCCAAAAAATATCTTGTCAGTGGCTGCATTCAGTGTATGATTGTTGACCTTTACTGAATCCCTTCACTAATCTTTGATATTTATGCTTTTATTTTTAATAGATAGTACAATTTTGCTACCTTTTATAGCGATAAACTGTATCCTTTCAGGCGTGCTAACAAGTCCAAGAGAATTAAAGTGATTTTATTGCTTACTGTATCCTGAGCAGCCAAAGAGGATGAAAAGGAACTGAAAGTATCTGCTGCTAATTTTGGAGCATCTCTCCAAATTTTGCAGATGAAGTTTTTTGGATTTCTACTAAGGACCCTTTAAGTGGGAGAGAGATCCCTATTGGCTTCAAAAATTTCTGGCAGCTGAATTTAAGTAGTATGTTCGAGATGTGAATTTTATTTATATGTCTCGGATAAATGCTAGTAGACACACGGAGTCTTCTGTTAGTGAGAAGGTTGCTATTTTCAACCTCAGAGAAAGCTTGTGGTTTTATTCATGTTTTGATTGGAATTAGTTATCTTGACAGCAGGTTTTTGGAGAGATGTTACAGGAAAAATATGAAGAAAAATTCATGGCTTTCGTTCAGAGTTACGGGGTAGATCCTGATTAGCCACAAGGGCCTGATAGCAGTCCAGTGGATCATCCTGGTGTGCAAGGAATGAAGACAAACACTGCTGCAGTTGCAAAGCACAGTACTGGCCCAGTTCTCACAGTTTCATTTCAAGAAGCTGATGAGATGAGTCACTGCTGTGAATAGAAATAATCGATATCACCACATGCATGCCCACATGTATAGGATTTAAATTGTCATTTAATTTGCTCGTGATTAAGGCTCATGTACTTGCTCAGTAATGGTAAAAACTTCTGAGGGCTGGGGCAGAGGAATAAATTCCATCTAGTATAATTTTGCCTGCTTTTTATTAACCCGATTGTTCTTTCAATCCCATTTTATAATTTCAGAGAGCTTTAAAACATTAATTTACCTTGGGAAAAGAGATCCTGCATAGCACACATCAATTCACTATTATTTAGGTTGTTTATCGAGATTTAGAATATTTGTATCTCTCTTTTCTTTTAAACTTAATGAACCTGAATAATTACAGGGAATCTGTACACATATGTGACACAGATCCAACATCAGAAATGTTTTTAATGAGAGAACATGCACTATTATCCAAAAAGGTGCTTACTTGAAACATCTTTTTCTTTTAACAATAGAAAACTTGATTAATCACAAATGCCTTTTTGTGGCACAGTGAAAGCTGGCATTGGATATCCAGTATCCTCTAATATTCCTTATTCCATCTAGCAACAAAGTGAGCCTGAGGGAAAAAAAAAAAGAGTGATGTTATTTATTCAGCCTTTGGTTATGTGTTTTAGTCAAAAATTCAGTACACACTGGTCCTGGGATCCTCAATGATATAAGGAGTAATTCACTGCACAGAGATACTAGAGAGGCCACTGAATCTTGGACTGATTATGTAGTTTTTCTCCATGACAAACAGGGCAAGTCCCATTTCCTGTCTATCAGCAGTTTGTAAAGCCCCAATTCCTACATGAAGATGAAAAGCCACCAACTTCACACCAATGGAATGTGCTAATAGTGATAGGACAAGTGATCTTCCTGCTTGTGCCTTTCCCAGGGCAAGCACTGTTTTGAAAGTTTTGCTGAGAGGCAGTGCTGGGGTTAGGTTACACACAAGGTTTCCTTAGCAGTTCCCATTTTGTGGCACTTGTTATGTTTCTGATTGCTGAATGGCAGCTGAAGTACAGCTCAGCTTCTGAAAAAATACAGTTTGATCTGGCTGACATAGAGATCATCAGGTTAAAAAAATTGCTTGCAGTGGAAGATGAAGAATTTTCCAGTCACACAATGACAGAATGGTTGAGGTTGGAATAGACTCCTGGGGATCATCTTGTCCAACCTTCTTGCTCAAGCAGGGCCACCTAAAGCCAATCGCCCAGGTGGCTTTTGAATATCTCCAAGGAGAGGGATTCCACCATCTCTCTAGGCAACCTGTGCCAGTGCTCAGTCACCCTCCCAGTGGAAAA